>JAUELF010029701.1:0-17436 GCA_031471495.1 Clinocardium nuttallii
TTATTTTATGCTTATTAATGACCAAAGTAAGGATCTGTTTTGTGTCTATGTACCTGTTAACGTACGTTACGTCATAACGTAACGTGACGTCATTATTTCATATTCCACGGATTTTATTTCACTGATAGAACACAGCATTTCATCACTTAGCATGAAATAAAAAGAGATGTTTATCAAAATCATAATATAAATATCTCCACCTTCTGTATCAATTTTTTGAAAATCCACCCCTCAGCCATTGCCGTTGATTGATTGGTATATGTTTTACCCCGCTGTCAGCAATTCTTCAGTTATATCACGGTGTTTCCTAAGTAAGTTTCATTTAATATGACATCAGCCAGTCAGTAGTAATGCCAAGCCCGCACTCAGCGCAGGCCTATCCGGGCCAACATGTTCCGACTCAGGTGTATTGGGGTATAGAGTAAGGATTCTTGAAACAGAAAATCCACGGGAGGAAAAAAGTAAATGCCAGAATACGCCTCAGCTGACCCGGGTCAATCATTTTAGCAGAGTCCATAATGTTGGTTTTCTCGCGATATCTTTCGACACAAAGTTGTAGGTGAAGCCCCGATTGATGGCAATTATGCTCAACATCGCTAGACGTGAGTCATTGTTATGTTAACTGGGTTCGGAAGGTTTCGGGTTGGATCATCGGCCCGTTTAAACCAACCTATTTAAAATTGGTAGCAATATGTTACCCTCCTGAGCACTCAAGGTTGTTAGGTAATAACTACGACTGACACGCAGGTGATAAATGAACCAGAACAAAACCGGTAATTTACACAGTTAATAAACGCCGTGAAATGAATTGTTCAAAGCGGCGTACAACACCATACAATCGAACAAACAGTCTATGTAACCTACCGCCAATGAATCCACCGAAGAAGTTCCCTCCTCCGAACATAAAATTAACGAGCCCCATACCGTTTGCGTACCTCTTCAGACCCGCCGCCTCGAACATGACGGCGGGGGTCTGGGCAACGGCTATCCCGAACGTGTAGCCGTACAACACACAGGACAGCAATAACGGTACATAGTCCGTAAAGTATAATATCAAAACATGGCTAATGCCTATCACGGGCATACAGTATATCCAGTTGTAGATTGTTGGAATTCTGAAAAAGAAGATGATGAGATTTGACTCTTATTCCGACTTAGGCGACTTTATACAACCATTGCTTTTTTGCTACTCATTCATTTATTTTTAATAGCACACATAAACGGGAACCAGTCAACATGAATAACAGTTCAGGGAAATATGCAGGAGAAGGTTTAAATTCCATTAAGCAAATCACTAAGGAATTTAAAAAGGTCAAAAAGGTAAAGACTAGTTGCGTATCATTTGGAGCTCCTTGGTTGTGTAGTGTTAAGAGCGTCGGTGCCGAGGGCGCGATACCCGGGTTCGTTGCGCGAGGCGATGCGAAGGTGCACTAATGGAGTCCGTCCTTGGCGCACAGTGATAGTGAATAGCAATTTCAACAGCATTATTCGCCTAATAGAAACATGGACTTTAATGAAACGTCTGTAAATCAGTATCGAATTAGATCAGTTAGCAAATATCACAAGGCAGGTATGATTATACACGTTATATATCTATGTTAATGTTTGTTTTCTTAGATCAAGGCTCATATAGTCTTCGTAATAGTAAGAAATCGTTTCCAGACATAAGTATAATCCATTGTTATATCAATTACTAGTTCAAAGTAACATATTTATGGTTCAAAACAGATAAGAACAATCGATTTGCTTCCATATAGGTACTGCATATTGTTCTATTTTGCTTGATTGATTGATTGTGGTTTAACATCGTTTTAAAATGTGTGTCATTCATCTGACGGCGTCAAAACCACTTAGCCAGGTGTTCATGGTTTTCATACACTAGTTCTCCATACAACATTCTATCCAGGCAACTGTCCACATAGTGGAAGGTAAACGACACTTGTCGAATTGACTTTTCCAAACTTTGATAAGAACGTTGGCTGAGCTGGGGTTTTCAAAACCTAGATTGACAGCCCGCGTCTCCTAGCGACACGACAAGGCGACATTTTAAAATGTAAGGTCGATACATAAATGAACTTACTTAAGTTTGAATCGAATTAGTACTCCTGTTAGCCGGCCGAAGAAATTAAAGAATCCAATTAAAGACACGAACAGGGCACCAGTTTGTCGCTCATAACCTCTTATTGTCATCAAATCTACCAGGAACCAAGCTTCTGTGTTACCTACAACAAACAAATTATAACTTTGTCTTAGATTGTTTGAAACGTCAGCCATTTCTGCATTCAGTAGATGCTGAAACAGAAACAGGTTTCGTATTTCAGAAAATAGTTCGCATAAGCATGACTTTGTGTCATCGAAACGCTATTGAAATTCATGTTATACGGTAACGTAACGGGTCTATTCAACGCCAAACGCATCTCTGGTATCTTGTTGCAATGCACATATGCGGTACTGAAACAAGTATGCATCACACTATGGCTACATGCATCAAATTCTACACTTTAATGGGACATACATGGAAGGGAGGCAAATGGAATCTGCTTTTGCAAAAATACTTTCAACTTTAGTAGACAGTTTTACATTAGTTCATATACCTTCTAAATTGTTTGGCTACATGCAGGTTTACTGTATTTGGGAAAAGGTGAGTTTCAAACGACTTTTTACAAATAGTTAACGTTAAACCAGCAGGAAAATAAATGAATCCACAGGGTTTGTTTGGTCACGAGTTGATAGACTGTCGTCTTTTGCGACTTCAAGACTGACCATATACTGGGTGTAGTTGATAAAGCCTACACCTTGGATTGTTCAGTTAAATCACGGCGTTTCCTGGGTAAATTATCAGTACTGCTCGTCCCTCTGTTTACGACACTAGCGATGCATTCGTAGTGCTTACACTTCAACCTTGTGCCAACGAGAGATCGCTATTACTAAGTTTCGGATATTAAAGTTTGAAACCGTTTACAGGGACAATGTAGAATTTGTCCATGTAATGCATGATAATCCTTTTTGCCAATTGATCTCAATTGATGCAATTGTTATCCGTTGTGTTCATTGTTAAAACTTCCTTTTTTCCTGGTAAACGCTATTACTACATTTTTCAATGATTTTGGTATGAACCAGATGTATGGGAATTTTTTCAGTGACTTTTGTCAAACGCATAATTAATGTTGACCGAGCTGGTGTTCGAGCTAACAACCCATTGAACGACAGCCCGCGTAACTACCGTCTGAGCTACCGGGACTCGGCTATGGTGTGCGAATTGCGCTCCATAAAATATGATATAAATGCTTAATGTGCATTTGACTTCAAACTGAATATAGAACACATTAATGAGTAAATGATATAAGCTACATAATGTGGAGCATAACTATTTAATGTGCATGGAACTTGAAACCGAATTAAGGGACACATGAGCTCGTTTCTAATAATGGCAGGGACAAAACGGGTTTTTCACATACTCTACTTTCACGTTCAAACAAGGTCAAAACACTGAACATGATCAAAGCAAACATTTCCAGTACATCTTTACAATTAATCTTAACTTAATTGTCCATATTACATACTCGGCTGTAGATCAGCCTGGCTATAAAAATATTTAAGACGTCCCGCGAGAAAACCAACATTATGGCCTTTACGCAATGTATCGACCCAGATCAGCTTGCGCAGTCCGCGCAGACTGATCTTGGCCGACAAATTCCGCCTCAGGGGGTATAGCGTTATGATTCCTAAAACAGAAAGTCCACAGGAGGCGAAAAGCATCTATCCGAGTGAGCCAGCGCAGCATGCTTTAGGCTGATCTGAGTCGATGCTTTACGCGTAGTCCACAATGTTGGTTTTATCGCGGGACGGCTCAAATTTGCGTAATTCCACCTTTAGAGAAAGGTTATGACTGTCTTTGTCACTACATGGTATAGGAGGTCGCGGCTTCGACCCCTGGGTCATATAAAATACTTTAACAATTGTAGAAATGACTGCTCTCCTTGGCGCTTTGGATTGCGGGGGTTAGCATAACGTCTGACCCTTTGGTGTAAGGATTAATCAAACAGTAGTACTGGTATAAGGTTTATATATGAAATATAAGCCAGTGATGAAGAAAACAGCATAGCAGCAGTTCGTATTATCACATGTTCTAGTTGTCGCGAGTCCATTGTATTTTGTTTAAACGTAATTGTATTTGTCTACAAAACCTCCGAATGCGTGACGTGGCACATACTGCCTAATATAATTGTATTTGCTTTGTGTTTTACGCCGCTTTCAACTATAGAAGATAGAAATATATAAGGCGAAGGTATGAAAACAATACCACAGCACATGCTTGAGCTTAAGAGTTGCATTGATACCTCATACCCATTTAGCAAGCTCTTAAGGTTCAAGCAATGGTCAGAATGTGGCTGCCATCCTCATGGAGCGTACATCAGTGGCAGGAGCATCACTTTTTAGGAAGACTATCGAAGAAAACCGGTATGTTTTACCATATCAATGTTCGTATCCTCGTGGATGTATGCCGTGGTGCATACACCTATAGAATACATAGCGTATGTACAGGTGGTTCGTCTTAGACAATAATGTTTACATTGGTAACGAGGCCCATTGTAGACTGACTATGGTTAATAATTTTGATTGTTTTGTTGATTCAGTTAACAATGCAGACAAATAAGAAACACATTTCAGATCTGTAGCAACACATTAGAAATCCCCGGTTTAAACTACAATTTAACGTTTTTGTCTGACTTCACATCATAATTTATACTGTATACACGCGGATTGTGAAGGAAGTAGCACCTGCGACGTTTAATTGCAGCTCCCTTGTTACTAAACGAGAAGTAGCATCAGCGCCATGGGCAAAGGCCCTATACTTTGTACATAAACTCGGCCGTTGAACCGGGCGTTCTGGGTTCGATCCCCAGTGGCGGCGTTGTAGTTATGGTGGGGTTCTTTTGGATTAGGTTTGATGTGCTGACAACGTGATACAACTGGAACAATGTTGAAAATGGCATAAAAACCCAACAAAAGCAAGTACCCTACCCTCAAGGGTAACAAACTTAGCACATATATAACGCGACCTTCCCCTGAACCACCATCTCCCATTGTGTAGCATCACTAAGTAATTGAGTCGTCCCGCGAGAAAACCAACACTATTGCACCTGCGTAATGCATCGATCAGATCAGCCTGCACTGATCCGGGTCGACATATTCTACCTCATGGGGATAAAGGTATAGAGTAATGATTCCTGAAACAGAAAATCCACATGAGGTGAAACGTATCTTTCAGGATTAGCCTGCGCGGCATGCTAAGGCGCATCAGGATCGACACTTTACGCAGAGCCCACAATGTTGGTTTTCTCGCGAGATAGCTCAATTGTGTGTCATTGATGTCATTGTGTATTGCACCGCTTAAACAGTGCAGATCTTCATCAGACTGGTTGGGTCCAAAGTATGATACGGATCTACATCGTTCACGAAGGTCAATTGCACATTTTACGAATTTGTCAAATTATACATCGCGCGTATGTAAAAATAGGTCAAGTTTATAATGCCTTCTCATCAAATATTCAAACCTCCGTACTATATACATAATGATGGATATTCCTTTTAGAGCAAATATTATTCGTAGTCCAGGAAAATTGATCACGAGATCGTTTCGACCAATGCAGAATCATATCACAATTGGTACACGCACATTCAAATCTGTATATATACACTATTGGACGCATCTGACATACAGTATAAACTTTACTGTATATATACATTATTGGACGCATCTGACATACAGTATAAACTTTACTACCAAACTTAGAATAATAAGTGTGAAGCTAAGTTTGGTAATACTTATTATGTATTCGTATATTTGTATAATGAGCAGAATGGAGTGCCTTCATTAATTAATACACATTTGAATCTTAAATTGCATAGTATGAACGTGCAGCTCAATCCGTTGCTACACCTGTCACCGACTCGGTTGTGTAGTGGTAGAGCGTCCGCCTCGGTTGTGGACAGTCGTGGGTTCAATCCCCGGCCGTGTCATACTAAAGGGGTTGAGGGGTAAGCGGCGTAAAACAAACCTATATCTAACAGCTGTCACAATTATATGGATGTCTGTTGTTAAGTGTAGGTAAACTGGGCCTCGTCTAGCTTTTATGTGTCTGCTTGCAGTACAGTGAAGACTCATTATTCAAATGTGGACTTTAGCAAAGTTTTGACTGTATACACTTAAAGACAGAGAGAAGAACGAGCTAGATGTGGTTAGTTACCATACTTGGGCTACGTCATATAAACTTAGGATAACGGGTCTGTAGATGCAGATCACATTGATTGAGCTACTCTCCGCCTTGATCGTTCAAGCCTCACTGTACAATATTAACCATTTCCCACATACAATAAATGTTCAGCACGCGACTTTGAAATTATCAAGTGCAACATATAGAAAATCTCTATAAATTATAGTATGATTATTGAATAGAGTTGAAATGGTTGTGGCAAATGGATAAATTGCTCATTATGAGCAATTTCTCCATTTGCCACACTGATTTCAAAAGACGTCTGCTGCGGAGGTGTCATAAGGCGTATATATGTGGTAAATACTATGACCAAAAAGTATTTAAACTTGCGTATAAAACGTTAAGAAATATTATGACGAAAAAGCTTTTAAATATGCGTATAAAACGTTAAGAAATAATATGACTAAAATCAGTTACAGATGCGTATACAACGTTAAGAAATATTATGATTAAAACGCATTTAAAGATGCGTATAATCGTTAAGAAATAATATGATTAAAAAGGCATTTACAGATGCGTATAAAACGTTAAGAAATAATATGATTAAAAACGCATTTACAGATGCGTATAAAACGTGAAGAAATAATATGACTAAAATGCATTTAAAGATGCGTATAAAAACTTTTAGAAATAACAACCAATAAGCAATTAAACATGCGTATAAAACGATAAGAAATAATAATATGATAAAAAAGCATTTAAAGATGCGTATAAAACGTTAAGAAATAATATGACCAAGATGCTTTTAAATATGCATATAAATCGGACTATTCCGTCTTATACGTGTCATTGCTTGTATATTCTGGGAAAGATCATGAAGCATCAATCGCGAAATGAAGATGAATACCAAACTGTTTATATATATAAATATATACGGGCTGATCTTGACCTGCACTTATCGCGTGTTACATACAACTCGTCTTCGAGCGACGAGGGGTTAACACAAATAAAAGAATATTGTGGGTTAAATATTTATTTTTATAATTCTCTTCTGTTAATCTATATTCTCTTAGTTATGTACATTTGTATATGCTATAAAACAAGTATGTTTTAATGCAATAAAATATATATAATAATAATAATGTACACTATGACTTGCTTTATCACAACACACTTGATTATATCAATGGCATATTGTTTATTTTTCACAGCGTCATTGGTGTAAAGGTAAAACGTCCTCATCGCATACATACGGTCGCGAGTTCGATCACCGACCCTTAGTGCTCAGGGTCGCGGCGTTAGCATGACGACTGACTAGCTGGTGTCAGGATACAAGGACCAGTTTTAATGTTAACTTACCCAGGCAACGCCGTGATATAACTGAACAATGTTGTATACGGCGTAAAACACCCAGCAATCAATCGATCCCCGGCTGAGTTATACAAAATACGGTCGATTATCTTAACCCTTTTACCACATGAAAAGAACAAATCGTATTTTACTTATTCAATATACATGTATCTCGTCATACAACCATTTTGCATCCGGCTCAATTGTGAAGTGATTAAACCGACAATTGCTATCGAAATGTAACTACGGATGTTGACCGTACCGCCGCCATATAAGTGCGCACTTTTCAATAGGTCACAATTTCTTATCGAATACTCGAAATCGGCAAATATGTGGGAATAACATCGTTATTACACAGTTTCTGTTAAAAACATGCCCCTGGAAACATAATCGTTTATGGTTTTGATTCAGTAGATAGTGAAATGCTAAACGAAGAATTTGGTTTATTTTCGTGAAATGGCCGAAGAATCCCGAGTCACATAAATGTAATCTTGCTCAGTATTGGCGGATCCGATTAGCCTATGTTTATATTGTATGAAGTAAGTAGGTAAATGAACCAAAATTAACTGATGTAACACATGTATACATTTCTTTCACTACGTTTAGTTATATTGGTTAGTTTATTCATTGTTTTCGCTGTATTTGATGACAAAAGTTTTGTAAATTTAAACATATTAGGATGGGTGATGCAGCACTCACTGATCGACACATTTCTCTCGGTAATCAGAATAAAAAAAACATTTGCTACCAAAACAGAACTCGTCTAATGACTCAATGAAACACACAACGTACACACTCTCTAACACATTTCTTTCCCCTAGCGTACTTTTTCAATAAATAAATTACGAGGAGAAACACGATTACTTGTAATTTGTTTTCTAAGGTTAACGAACTTAAATGAGAAAGATAAACCATGTGCTTAATGTGTATATATGTTACAGGGAATAAGAATACTTAGGGAATATACACAGAACAGAACCGCACATAGTTTTTTGACAATACAAAATGCATGTATCTCGTCATACTAAACATATAATTACACGATTCAAATCGAATCAAACACTATTACATCAACACATAAACATTTAGTGAGAATTTTATTTTTGTTTAAAGTATATACTACATAAAGGATGAATTTCGTATATAACTGTTTATTTGCATGATTAACATGTATAGAACAATGGTTAAACATATATATGTGTACGTTTGGTTGTTATGGTTATATATTACTAAATTCTGAAATTATATGTAATGTCTGATTCCCCCAGGAAATAAACACAATACCTGGCAAACGCAGGGATTATACATAATACCTGATTTGATAACAACATGTTCCTTGAAATTCTTTTTTCTTGACATATGCATCCATTTTATGTAATTTCAACAGTGACTCATTTAAAACAGTTTGATTCTACAAAATTCAAGTTGCACAGCCGAATGGAGTGAGATGTGTTTGTCAGATGCAACATCCTGGGTTGAACAGAGTGAAGTAGTCACACATCAAGCTGGTTTCGAGAATACTTTCCATTCAATTCACCGCCTTTAACAGCATAGTAAACACGTTGTTGTCACTTGATTCAATCACAGCAACAATGAGATGCATTGGATCAGCATGCATGCGCTTGACATGAGGTATTGATCGGATACTGGTTCGCTCTGTATGAATAGGTGTGCCAATATTGCAAGAAGGTTATCTTGAAAATGTAGCTTTGTTAGAATATCATGCGGTAGGCTTGATAACGTCAGATCTATCTTAGCATCTGCACAAACAAGTGCTGCAAATAGGGAACCCTCAGTTCAACTGCGATGTGTAGGCTACATCAGCAGCACGTTTGGATGTAAGCACAAGACGTACACAGAACTAGGTTAGATGATATTGGTATACCATAATCAATTTGAAATGTCCCAAATACTGTATAGCTCACGCGGAAAACGCATCGTGCGCGAGACAACGCGGACAATATTTTTGGTCTAACAAAATAGTCGGACGCCCACCAACCACAATTTGATTTTCTTTACGACCGCAGACGCAACAATATAGCCCCAGGGTTTAATACAACGGATGGTCGCGTATTTGCGGTGACATTCCTTTGACTCGATAAGCTTTTACTCGCCGTTATTTAATTTTTACGAAGATGGGTATTATAAGTTTGCCGGCGGTTCGCGTTATAAATACGCTAGGCAAAGGCATGGATGTTCATCGATGATGGGTATTTATTAACTTGACAGAGTCTGGCATCGTTAACATGCCGAACAAAGTCACGGAGGTCCATCGATGATATTCATAAACTTGACAACAGCTTAGGCCTTAAACACGCCGGACAGATGGTTTTAGATTCATTATGTTACTCTCACACAGAGCTAAATATCCTTGCGATTATAACTATTGTATTCGTCGAAAAAAGAAAAGAATGGACAGGACACATGTTGAACATGTGAAGTCTTTGCTAATTTCTTACGATTGGTTGCGAGTGCCTTCGGATTTCTGCCGATCATTTCAATGAAAACTAATCCATTGTTAAAGGTTCTTACGACTTTCTTACGAATCGTGCGAGTTGCTATGCGAGTGTCGGCCATGGCAATACATCTTATTAAAGGAGAAGGACAGAGCGGGTATTTCATACAATTGGGCTACCCTAGCGACATTACCCGGCTGAATGATCAATACTCGCATCGAAATCGCTATTTAGTTGCGAGACATTTGCAACATATCCTTAGATAATGATCATCGTGTAAACGTGGGCATATTCACGTGATTGCTTTAATATTCTCGGTTTGCAGATCGCATCAATACACCTTACACATGACCCGACTCATTTAATCATTTATCGATATGTCATAATGATTGACCCTTTTCCAAAAGCAGTTGCATTTGCAGTAGACGCAGGTGCGTCGCAATAGAGGCCCAAATATATTGCCTTAAACAAGCAGGAGGCGGGACTATTTTTTGTATAACCGATAGCAATTGTGGTTATCTGTTATTAATAAATGTGGTTGTATGTTTGTTACGTATTGTCGCTACGCTAATTGGCTATGTGTCGATATCTATCATAACATAACATAACATAACATAATATAACATACACTTTATTCATCCATTACTGGTTACATTATACATGGGGATTTGATAACGAAATTCAAAGTTTGGTGGTTTAACATAAACATTAAATAGCAAATATGATAAACCACATTGATTGTTGTAGTAATCGATATGTTGACAAATTATCAGAGATCATCACCGTAACCCAACTTAATCCCATAATTTCAGCTATCAACAACATGTTCCGCCCTACACTCTTCGCCGAGTGAAGACGTCTCTCCTAATAGATAGATGCAACTGCTAATCTTAAGATGAAGGACATCGCCAACATTTATTCCTGCAACAGACTCACGCAGTGTTATTTTCTTGTGGCAAACAAGTGTTCACGGAAACAGATTGGGTTATTAAAAACATGTTGAAAGCATATATAAAGACAAATAGTCGTCTGTTACAGATACGCCAGAAGTTGTTTATATGGAGGAAACGGCTTAATAATGTATTGTGTTGAAAGGACATATACACGTTCATGCATATTTGTACTTGTTTCCGATACAAAATCTAAAATAAAGATAACAGCGAACTAAAAAAAAACGCTTTACGCTATATCCTTGATATTCAGGCATTTACTCTATATAAGTTCATCTCTAAGTTCAGCAGTTTGTCAAAAACAGTTCCGACGCCTCCGAGACGCCCTTTGACAAAATGTGTCATAAGGCCATTGCTTGAAGACGAATGATGCTAGTCACAATGCTTTGTCATTCAACACATCAAAGTATTCATTTGCGAAAATTGGATCTAAAATATCCCTTAAGCCCGTTTAAACCGGGAGAGTCATCTTATCTCTACATACTTTTATCATGATAGATGCTATTTGTAGAATATGACAAAGTGTTATTCATAGAAACAGGTAGAATATTTGTTATACAAATACAAGAAATCAGACGTCCTTGAAACAATATTCTTTAAAAAGAATGGTAGAACCGGTGTTCGAACTACATTTGATTCGAGTTTAACATCGCTGTCAATAGTATTTCAGTTATATCATGCCATCCGGTTCAACTAACGTATTTCAGTTATATCACGACATCCGGTTCAACTAACGTATTTCAGTTATATCACGCCATCCGGTTCTACTAACATATTTCAGTTATATCACGCCATCTGGTTCAACTAACGTATTTCAGTTATATCACGACATCCGGTGCAACTAACGTATTTCAGTTATATCACGACATCCGGTTCAACTAACGTATTTCAGTTATATCACGACATCCGGTTCTACTAACGTATTTCAGTTATATCACGCCATCTGGTTCAACTAACGTATTTCAGTTATATCACGACATCCGGTTCAACTAACGTATTTCTGACAGGGCTCTCCCACCAGTAATTCACACAACATTCATCCCAGTTCTATCTTCCACTAACTACTATTAGGCAATTCATTGAAGACGAAGGACGTTAGTCACTATAACGTATGTCAATTAACAGAGTCGTCATTTGAAAAATGTCTCTTAGCCTTTGTTACGGTAAATATCCTTATGCCAATATTAGTAACCATTAATATAAAACATCACTTTTATAAGAAACATGTGTTTTTCAACAACAAAAAAGGAGATGCCAGTAGTTAAAAATAGAGAAGAGATCCTAACATTGAATGCTCGAATTTATACATTCAAGGATATTTAAGAATAAGAATATGCGTACTTCAGTCTCATAAAGATCGTATACTCTTGTGATTTATAAATAACCGAAAGTAAAACTAGATTTAAAGTGTTTGTTTAACCGTTTGTCACATAATATCTGCACCAAACGACATTGGTAAATTGTGAAAATATCTATACAAGAGAGTGTAATTATCGATTAAATTTTGTGAAAAGTCGTATGCTATAAACGCGTTAAAAAATCCCTTTGCAAGTTTGCTTGTAATGTGTATTTACACCGCTTTTAACACTTAGTATTTCGGAGTTTCCTAGGTAAGTTACCAGTACTACTTGTTCATTCAACTTGGCGCCAGCTCTTCAGTCGTAATACTAGCTAACCCACAGTCCTGAGCGACAAAGTGGTAAAGCTATAACTACCAATTATGAAAATATTTCGCTTGACCCGGCAGGGAATCGAACCTGCGATAAAATATTCGGTCATATCTGACATTCTCATCATCTACACATATATTTTTGGAACTCCTTCCATTTTGACATGTAACAAGCATGTAAAGAAGTCTATAGTAAAATAAATGTCTGATGGTCTTCAAGTTCTGTCAAAAGCGGCGAAAAACGCCAATGCAAAGCAAAACATTCAAATGTGTCAAGGGGCAATGTTTTTAGAAATAAAGGAGATCAGTACGCTTGTTTGGATTGGGTTTTACGCCGTTTGTTTCAGCTATATCACGGCGTTTGCTGTGTAATTACCAGTATTACCGGTACTATTTATCTTGAAGCCGATACATTAGGCGTAATGAGAAACTTTTAACCCCAAGTAGGAGAAGTCATTCGATTTGTTAATGCAAATGTGATTACAAAGTTGGCTGCTGCAGATGTGTCGTATGTGGGAATAGGTTAATCATTTAAGTCTTTGTGTTCTTCGATTTAAAACAAATGTTGACATTTAAGAAAAAAAGAATGCCTATCAGGGATATAGCTAGCGAAGACTTAATTGTACGCACTTGTCAGCTATGGGGGTTCGGCATACTCTCCTGGAAAACCTTTGAATTCTTAGAGTATATACAATGCATTCTGAGTGTACTTTATTCATGCTGAACATGCTGAAAACAAAACCATTATATCCACGTGATAATGTAGCCGTATTAATAACATTGAAGTCTTAACAAACCTAAAGTACCATCCAAATAGTGGATATACGATTTCTGTAGGGACTATCAGTAACATTCAAAATAAATAATGAGCCGTGAAATCCTGCCACGGGTAACAACGGAATTGTCACTTTGAAATACATTAGGATTTGTGTCAGGGCTCACAGTTGGCAATCCTTTATAATTGAAAATAAAGAGTTCATTGCCAAATCGAATTCACATACAATCTATAAATCAATAGTTACACGGTAAGTATATTTCGTAATCCTGTTCAGTATTATATATACAGTGCAACAGATAAGGCATTTTAAAGTCGCTTGCTTTGAAAACGACATTGAACAATATGTGTATTACAAAAAAGAACAATTTGGGGAAAGAAGAAATCTTTCAACATGAGCACTATAAGAAACGTTGCCTCAAGAACGTAAAGTGTCATATATGACAGGGATTAACATTTGATATAAAGTTCGTGAAAAGTTTCAGAATTTCTGTCTTAAATGTAATTGACGTTCATTACACCAACTATGAGTCACGTCAGGTGCAAACCAGTGAAGAATGAATGCAAGACTCGAAGAATCATATGACAAAAGAACACCATATGTTATGGAATAAAAATGTGCAAGTGTGCGGTGACAAGGACCCACCATTAACATAAATATAACAATGTAGAAAACTACTTGCAAAGTGAATAGATGATATAATTTCTACTTATTTTCGTTCCTACGCAATTAGCAACGGCGTTCCTATAAGATGATATCTTCATTTGTGTAAGATAATTTGCCCATTTAAAGCTAGATTTAATGTGTTTGTAAATAGACAATGAGGGTTTAATGTTAATGTCTTGGAACCATTCACTGATAAACATACCAATCAACATATTACGGCATAGAGGTACACAACGTTTTAGATGAACTGAATCTGGAAATAGCCAAACGTCATAAATTCCTGTGTTTTGTAATACTTATTTAACCTTATTAGATTACACACGTTTGAGTTTTTATTTAAACTATTTGATTAATTTTAAACTATTTGATTCATTTGACATACGTAAAGTCAGTATAATGTTTTCAAAATTATTACACATATCTATTTATAACGTCCGATTGCGATATTGGTTGCCGGTAATTGCTTCCGGAAGCACAAGTGAAGACATATGGCGGCTGTGCGTGGTAAATAACAAAATGATACTTTCCCTTTGTGTGTATATCTTTGTTTAACAATTCAAGCAACACAGTTCGTCAAACAGCCTTCGTTGAAGTCTTGTGCACGGGGAATCCCCTACAACTTACACGTGTTTGCAAGACCTTCATGTTTAATTTCCTTCTGCTAATGTGTTGCTTCAGTTCTCTCTTCTGATGCAATACTGCTGCTGAATTAAATTGACGACTTGTTTTCACTTGTTAATAGCTACATAATCAACCACTTCGACCAGCATATTGAACTGGTTTTCATGTCTTTTCCCCCTATATACTTGTTCCATTTGTTCTCATAAAATCTTGCAGTCACAACAGTGCAGGATCACCTAATTGCTCCGTTTTGGCCCTAGATGTTGTGGTTCACCAACCGTTTCGCCTGCCTTGCAAAATTTCCCTTGTCGCCTTCCTCTCTTTCAAGCAAACAGGTTTGCGTCTGCATCCCAACTCTGCTTTCCTGCACCTTACGGTTTGGATGTTATCCAGCGTTCTATTAGAGAGAAACAATTGTTTGAAAAAATTGCCTCTCGCATTGCCGAGTCTAGGTGACCTTTCATTAAAATCGTCTATGGTGTACTGCAAGGTGATACATCTAGAGTTTCCCTCTGTGACATCACTCGTAAATTATTTTCCTTTGCTGGTTGAGGAAACAGACATTGTCGTGACACCATTAAAGGCTTATACTTGATGCTCTCTAATACTCATGAGTTTAAAGAGGGGGACAGTATGAGGTTTTAACCTTCATCTAAAAATGTATTCCTTTGGGATCTGTCCTGTGTTCTTAGTGATCAGCTTCTCTGAAAGTGATGGCTTGTAAGACAGTTTTGTCTAGCTTTTGCAATTGCTAGGAGAAGAAGGAAATGTCGAGCTTATTTTGTTGGAGAAAACTTTCTGAGGCTTAATCGTTCTGATTGTCCCTCTTCCCTTGTATGTCAGGTACGTTTCTAGCTATGAATCAGCTGAAATATAGTCTGAAAGAACCTGTTTTAGTCCCTAGTCTTTATAGGAAGTATGCTCACTCACATTTGGACAGGGTCTCTGCAAGAAGAATCAAACTGATTATTTTCTCCTTGTCCAAACATCTTTAATCTTTTCCCTCATATAGACGCTTTTCGACGCCTTTGCAGCAGACGGCTACTTGACGTGTAATTTCTCCTTTTGACACAATGTTTTCCACTTTTCGTCATAGGTTATCCATTCAATTATAGAGATTTTCTATGTTTTGACAAAATATGTTCTAAGTCGTCTGCTTCAGAATTGTGGTATGAGGGAAAAGGTTAAACCCTTAAAGGTAAATAAAAGTAGCAAATAAGCATGCATTATCAAAGTGACCAGGGGGAGGTTTGTTCACCCATTCCGCATTGTGTACAGACATGTTGATTAAGACAACCAGACACACTAATAATATAGCAAACTTTAATAGTTGACATTGTTGAAAAGGGAAAACAATACACCAGAAGGTTATTCCTGTTAATTTCCACCTTGTCTCAAATTTAGACCTTAAATGTTGTAATTTGGCAATATCTGATTATGTATGTGCATATTTACTCCAGGTATATTTTTTTAAAAAAAAGCAAGTATTCTTAGGGTCTCAGAACTTATTGGACTTCAATTATGAAATTCTGAATTATTGTAAATTATTGGATCTGTTTACTAGGAATTGCAGTGTGGACTGGTGTACACTGATTGTAGAAGTCTCGAAAGTAGGTTGTTGTGTAACATGGCTCATTACGAGTTTAACTATTTCCCAGCTGCAGATGTGTTTGGATGCATTTGCAACAAACAACTTACGAAAATTTTCTGGTCGTTCTTTGTTCACAATGTTTTCATAAGTTGCCCGCTGCAAATGCATCCAATCAATTAACAGCTTTAACATATACCCTTTGCCTTAGTTAAGTTAATTTCAATAAACAAGTCACTTATCTCGATCTGTTCTGAAAAGATTAATGCTCCTCCCTGGCAATGTATGTTATATGTATATTTAAATGAAAATTCATTGGCAGATTATTTTCCTGTTTCTGTGAAGTTTTACCGGAAGTGTTTGCATGTAGGAAATGTTTGAGCTATTCAAAACTCTTCTTAAATGTGACATTATATATGCATATTAGATAAGACATTTCCAAATGTTGTGGGAAAATTAGAAATTGCTCATAATGTTGATAATCTTTCCTTTAACAAAACATTTACTACTTTATTCCTAATATATTGTTTTAAATTTTAAAGACTTAACTGTTTTGTGTCCAGATGTAATCAGTGTACAACATTTAAGAATTCAAGTATATGAGGAAAAATGTAAAATACTTTGTAGTTTCATTTTAGTGTGAAGTAACTGACTGTCCATAACTTATTATGACGTTACCTTATAAAGGGTATATAAGGATGAGTTGTCACATTGTTGCATATTGCAACAATATGGATATAAATGATTTCTTTATGCAATACAGTTGTTACATAAGTTTCAACAGTGTTGCATATATGAAATGTCATTAGGGAGATACAACATTTTGACCATTTAAAGGTTCATGATATTTTATATTTTTACAAAATATGTTTACGACACAAAAGCCCTCGTCGTTCTCTTCCCCCTCCTCTTGCGCCTCCCTATCTCTTTCTCTTTGTCACATCTTTATATCTCTCTCCTATCTCTCTCCCTCGCTCTTTCAAAGAGAAAGCAAAGGAAGAGTGAGACAGATAGACCAACGCATATGTATTACGAGGGAGATAGAGAAAGAAAGAGAGAGAGAGAGAGAGAGAGAGAGAGAGAGAGAGGGAGAGAGAGAAAGAGACAGGGAGAGAGAGAGAGAGAGAGAGAGAGAGAGAGAG
>JAUELF010029811.1:0-17431 GCA_031471495.1 Clinocardium nuttallii
AAAGAAACAATCTATTTTTCAAGTCAGAATCATTTCCATATGTGGTACTACTATTCCTTGTAGTATGTGGTACAATACAGGCCATTGATAATGTTGTTAGTGAAATGTAATATATGTATTCAAAAGAAACACTCTTATAGGCCATTGATAATGTGGTTAGTGAAATGTAATATATGTCTTCAAAAGAAACAATCTATTTTTCAAGTCAGAATCATTTCCATATGTGGTACTACTATTCCTTGTAGTATGTGGTACAATATAGGCCATTGATAATGTGGTGCTAGTGAAATGTAATATGCATCTTCAAAAGAAATAATAAATTTTCCAAGTCAGAATCCATTCAATATGTGGTACTACTAGTCCTTGAAGTACGAGGTACAATATAGGCAATTAATTATGTGGTAATAGTAAAATGTAATACATGTCTGTAAAAGAAAGTCATTTTTTCAAGTCCGAATCCGTTTCATATGTGGTACTTCCAGTCGTTGTAGTATGAGGTACAATATAGGCCATTGATAATGTGGTTCTAGTGAAGTGTAATATATATCTTCAAAAGAAATAATCATTTTTTTCAAGTCAAAATCCATTCAATATATGGTACTACTAGTCCTTGTAGTATGAGTTTCATCCCAATTGGCCCAGTGGTTACAGAGGAAAAGTCGTCTGAAGGCAAGAGTTAACGCACACACGGAGGGACACCCGAGGGACAATTCGCCATGACATAAACTCGTCTCATCTGGCAGTGGAGCTAAAAATCAGTTATCAGGTACAGAATTACTATGAATACTATTAATTCAATACAAAAGAATCATTGAACTGTGCCCTTATACTTATTAACCCATTACTTCACAGGGCATTATAAATGTCATCTGCTTAACAATTATCAGATGAACAGACTGCGAAAAAGTTTCATAGTGACAAAGAGTTGACAATATTGCATTAAAAAGTGAAATTGCTCAAAACGAGCAATTTCACCTTTTGATGCAATGCTTTCAAAAGCTGTCTATAACAGAAGGCACCCAGAGTTGTCCGAGTGAGGTCCTGGGTTAGAATAGACAAGGATCAGAATGCACAAACTTCTTTGAAAAGTACTGTAGACAAAGATCAGACTACAGACTGTACTTGAATGTTGTACAGCTATTAACAGAGATAAAATGTAAAAGATGAACAAGAGGGCCATGATAGCCCTGAATTGCTCACCCGACTTATACAATGTAATTTGAAATGCCAACCCCACAGTCAACCACAATAACTCATTTTGCTGTCAGGTAAGCTTATACAAGAGGCCCAAGAGGGCTAGTATCACTCCACTGCCTCAAGGCGAAATATCCCAACCATAGACATGATCCATATTCAAACTTAGCCTAGATATCATCAAGACAAACATTCGCAATTTTTAAAAATTGGGCTTTTCCTTCAATTTGGCCTAGTGACCTAGATTTTAACCCGACATGACCCAGTTTCAAACGTGTCCAAGATTTGACGGAGATGTATGTTCTGATGAACTTTCATGAAGATTAGATGCAAAATGTTGCCTCTAGATTATTAACGAAGCAATTGTTGACAACGCACAATAGCTCACTTTGAGAACTGCATGCTCAGGTGAGCAAAAAAAGGTTTATCAAGGCATTAAACAATTGTTGAACATTTTACATTGGCAAAGAGTGGACAATTTTGCATTAAAAGGTGAACTTGTTCAAAATGAGCAATTTCACCTTTCATTGCAATGCTTTCAAACGATTGTAAGGGTTTAATTGAACTTTATCTTAAATCAGCTGGCAATAACTGATTAAAGTAAGGATTCATTTGTAAGAGAAGGGTATTTTTACTTTTTGTTGAGGAAATAATTGCATTCTACATCTTCTTCATAAATAGTTTGTGTATGCTAAATTCTGAATCTCAAACATCTTTGATCTAAACGCAAACAAAACTGACTGTAACCCTGATCTTGATTTAAACCAGATGCATATATCATCAAAGGTTTGCAACTAGTAAGCAGTTATCTGTATGAAAAAAACAAAAAAACTTTTGTAAGACACTGTAGAAGCCCAACACTATAATCTGTAAGCCAACAATTATACACTATAAAGCCATTTTATCACATGAACCACAATTATCATTTTCAGATGCAAATATATCTTTTGAATATATTGTATAGACATGTCACACATTGGCCACAATTATCACTTAATACATTTAATACTTTTAAGACAACCTTTACATTATATAATCTTTATTTCAAAAACAAGAGGGCCATGATGGTCATGGATTGCTCAACCGCGTCACTGTGGCACTTGACAATTTATAATCAGATTATGCCTTGAAAATTATCATAGCAACCAATCATGCTAAGTTGATCAGAACTAGACGTTTGCATTATGGCCAATGAGATAAACTAGCCCCAACTCAGCCCTGTACTTCTTGAAAAGATGATTTCCACTGCATTATGGATATATTAGGTAAATTGGTCCCTCCCCACAGGGGCCTCAATTATCAACCAATCAAAATAATTTGAACAATATTGATAAATCATCTTTTCAAGAAGTACAGGGCTGAGTTGGGGCTAGTTTATCTCATTGGCTGGCCAAGGATTAGCATTTGAAATTATGTTGAAATTGGCCCAATACTCAATGACCAGAAGATTTTCAAAGTTTGCAGTATGACAATATACGGTAAAGTAGCCCCACCCCATAAGGGTTATAGGGACCTGTATCATAACTGTTAGGCCTCTTCACTTATATTATAAACATGGACTGTTTTCATAACACAATTTTATAAAACGTCGCAACTTTTTTTCAGAAAAGGTATTTGCATAATGCTTGCACCTTTTGCAAGCTTATAAATTAATTCACAAAGTTTAAGGAGTCAAATCACAACTGCTTTCACGACATTACTCACAGTTGCAAAGAGGTAAACTTTGGCAAGGTACATATTTTCGCATCCATGGAGACGTGTGTGCATAACAGTGTCTCATTACTAAAACTCACTTAACTCCATAATGACAGCGAAGAAATGTATCCCTGAAGATTGCATACTCAAAGAATGAAAACAGCTCAAGAAATCTGCAATTTTTCAATCGGTGGAAAATTTTCTTCAGCTGCAGCAATAAAGGTGTCATGTGATGCTGGATTGACGTCCCATTGGATGAGTATATGAATTCAAACTTAAAGCACCAGTCAATCAATGTCGCATTAACAAAACCCGGAAGAAAATGGCCGTGGATTATATATTTTTTTTCTAAAGACTTTAAAACCCACCGATATCTTCGAGGTGTTCTCTTTCTTTGAAGGAGAAAAACGAAGGTCCAGTGATAGATTTTAAAGTATTTGATCCATTTTTACTGTTGTTTTCATTGTAATTATGGATTGAAGTGGGTTTTAGTAGCGAGACATGGCTATGCACATGCTTGTCTATGGATGCGATATGTTTTATGTCCAAGTTTACTTCTTCGAAGCAGTAATATCACGAAAGTGGTTCATTTAATATATAAACTTGCAGATGTATAAGAATTATGCGAATATCTCTCATGAAGTAAAAGTTACAACATATTTTGAGTGGCATATTACAGATCTTCATGATAGGGCGTCAATTTTCGACAAATAAAAAAAAATGTGAACAATCTTGATAGAAAACCTCCCAAGAATATGAAATTAATATAGCTTCCCTTAAGCACTTTGTGCTCAGTTGAGCTAAACAAGAGGGCCATGATGGCCCTAGTTTGCTCACATAAATTATGCAATGTACTGCAATGCAAAACACATCAAGACAATTATTCTGAATGCAACCTCCACAGTGTTAACAAGATTTTCCTTCAATTGGCTTAGTGGTCTATATTTTTGTTTACCTGATAAGACTCATATCCCAACATGGACTAGATAGCATCAAGACAACATTCTGACAAAATTTCAACTTGCTCAAAGTAAAAATGCGGCCTCCGGAGTTTGAACAATATTTTCCTTGACCTAGATATCATTCGGCTCAACATTCTGATAAAGTTTCAACATGCTCAAGTTGAAAATGTGGCCTCAAGAGTGTTAACAAGACTTCCCTTCAATTTGACCTAGTGACCTAGTTTTTGACCTCATATGACCCAGTTTCAAACTGGTCCAATATTTGATAGAGATGAATGTTCTGATAAACTTTCATGAAGATCGGATGCAAAATGTAGCCTGTAGATTGTTAACAAGGGCAAATGTTGACAACGCAGGACGAACGACGCACAGACAAAATGTGATCACAATAGCTCACCTTGCACTTCGTGCACAGGTGAGCTTTTAAGGCTTCCATTAGAGAAATTAATAACCATATTTCTTGGCAAATAAAGGAGAAACTACTTGTTTCTCATCTCTGACAAAACAAAACATGTTTGTAAAACATATAAAGGCCACAGTAACCTTGCCCTTTAAACTACTACTGATATTCTAACAAAATAGTATAATAAGACTGCAGTTTTTAGAAGTGAATAGCACAATGTAAATGTATTGGCCCAGAAAACTGAGTAAAGATTTATAAATATTTTTTTGTCCATGAATTATAGGTTTTTTCAGAGAATATAATGAAATTAACTCTCTACTCCACATATACACACATATATATATATATATATATACATGTGTGTGTGAAAGTATTTACGCCTTTTGAAAACAGAGTTGATCTAAATCAGCACTTGTCTGATTTGGGTCTGCTCCGATTGCTACTAGGATGTTGTAGACCCAAATATACACTGTGTGTTATGGCAAAAAACGTCATAAATTTATAGGCTATTTCTTAAGTTTTTCAGTTATTTAATATTCATAAGGTATTACAAGAGGACCATGATGGTCCTATTTCGCTCATCTGAGACTCTGCACCTTTTGTACGACAGCCAAGATGGTTTGAATAAACAGTGACAGTCCCAGATGGGGGCCATTATTTGACCAAGAGACATACTTTGGAAATACTGGTAGATTCCCACTAGATGGAGCTAAATACCAAATATCAAAGACAAGGGCCCCTTCTACTTTTAGACAAGAAGATGTTTAAAGTTTCTCCCAATATGAGTCTAGGTTGGGGTAATGTTTGACTCCATGGATACAACTTAAACAATATTGATGAAGGTCCACTAGATGCAGCTACATACAAAATATCAAAGAACAGGGTCTACTAGTTTCAGATATGAAGATTTTGAAGGCAACCTTTAACCCCAGGGATATAATTTGAACAATCTTTATAGAGACCCATCAGATAAAGCTACATATGAAATATCAAAGGTCAAGGCTTTGTAGTTTCATAAGATTTGTTTTAAGTTTTTCCCTATATGACTATGTAAATCAAGTGAACACAGGGTGGGGCCATTTTTGACCCAGGGGTATAATTTGAACATTCTTAGTAAAGGTCCACCAGGTGAACCTACATACCAAATTTAGAAGACCTAGGACTTGTGGTTTTCAGACAAGAAGTTTATTTGCTATTAAATTGCTAATGTCCCTGTTTTTGTTGCAGTGGCAATCAGAGTTCTGGATAGAATGGAATTCTTTAAACAACTTCATGCAAGGAACATTCCAGCCCAGTTTAATCAAACTCTATGCAATGGTTGAGGAGAAAATGTTGATTTTGTGAAATTGTGAACGGACGACAGACGGACAGTGACCGATCACAATAGCTCACCTTGAGCACAAAAGGCGAGCTAAAAACGATTACTTGATCAGAAACAAACTACAAAACAAAGCCATTTTCATCAGGTTCAGCTTATTGAACAAGGGAAAATTTAAATTCTTGATTCTACTGGACTATACCTAACATTGTCCCTCTGAATTTCTTTGATTACATTCGCTTCAGTTTTAAAAGTCGCACAGTACTGCAATAACTGTAGAAATTCTCTTTCATCAAAAATAAGAATTTTAGGCTTACAAGAGGTAAACTCAAATGCCTTTTCTAGGCAAAAAACAGCTGCTTGCTCGAATTCTGAATTATAACGAAAAATAATTATCCCAAATGGATAGCCATCCATCATACTACCTTAATTTTCCACAGATTTATGCCTGAAAAGATAATAAAATATTTCCAACTGAAACTTCGATTTAAATTTTATATGGACTGTTTAACCCTTTCCCTCATATAGACGCTTTCTGACGCCTCTGCAGCAGACAGCTTTTTGAAAACATAGTGACAAAGAAGCAATTTCTCCTTTTGCCACAATGTGTTCCCCTTTTAAGTCATATGTTATCTATTCAATTATAGAGATTTTCTATTTTTTGACAAAATATGTTCAAAGTCGTCTGCTGCAAAATTGTTGGAAAGGGTTAATAAACTTATCCTTAATATTCAGCAAGGCAAACAAGTATAAATAAAACTTATCAAAAGGCTACCCAGTATACTATTTTCACTTTAATAACAACCTAGAGGGAGAGGTGTGGTATAGTGGTCAAACATTTAGAATAAAATATGGTACAATACGTTAACCTTTTCAGTGGTGAATTTCCTAAACGTATTAATCACTTTTTGAACATATTTTTTAATGTTTTCGGAAGTATTCTGCAAAGCATTAATATATGACAAGGCAGACCCTGATTCTGCACTTCTTTGCAAATAACTGATATACTCTTTTCCCAAACTGAAAGGGTTAAAAGAAATATCGCTCCAGAATACTCGTATAACAAGCAAATTTGTAGAATTGATATCCCCGCAGATCTGTAGTTATATCATACTGTTTAACCCTTTCCAAAATGCAGACGCCTTTTCACCTTTTCTCACACTGTTTTCAACTTTTTTCAACTTCTTTTTATTTACTTCCATTGGACTTTTGCTCATAAGGGAAGGGTTAAGTTTTTGGTAACAAACCAAACCTTTTTAACCTTTTCCGTAATAAGCAATTCTATGAGTCAACTGCTTCAAAGAAGTCTGGTACAAAAATGGTCATAGCTAGACAAATAGAAGTTCAAATATCACTATAATTGAAAACATTGTGAAAAATGGTGAAATTGATTAATATGAGCAATTTCACCTTTTCTCACGATGTTTTCAAAATTTATCTGTTGAGGATGTGTCAAAATGTCAACTACATGAGGGAAAGATTTAAATGAATTCAACCCTTCTTTTGCTAGAGTTTGAAAGATGTTATAGCCTTGACATTTAATGTTTGATTCTGTTTCAACTTTGATTGGGCTAAAGCCCAGACCTGATGTTTAAGATTAATCCAGTTCATGTCCTGGAATAGATCAGTCCTTCTTTTGAGAAGCTGAATTTCTCTCTTCTTTGGTGGCTTCCTTTCCTTCACAGCTAGTGACACTAAGGGCTGAAGTGCAAGTTTTTCAAATTCAGTCCACTTCTTTTTCGAGGTTGCTGAAAATAGTAACAAATCACTTTCAAATTCATTGTTTTAACCGTAAGTGTGCGAAGAACAAATCTTTGATAATTTTTTTAATTGTTTGGCTCTAAATGAAACTCTGAATAACTTGAATTTTTGTCGTTCAAATTGTATTTTTGCAGAGAAAGAAAAAGAAGTAATAATACCAACTTGTCGATTGATAATTAGTTTTTGTTACACTTGCACTGTGTTGACAGTCATGTGTAATGCTTTTTTCTGTGTTAATTCACTGTTTGTTAGAAAATACCCTCAGAATATAGGCTGCACAATGTATTTTGTACACATACATTGAAGATATAATGGTTACAGTGTTTAAATGACAATTAGATCAGTGTATGAAAGATAACTATAATTGTAAGCCAAAGGCTATATCTCTAATCAATTATTGTGAGGACACCTGTCCTAACAATAATCTGCCAAAAAGAGAGAAGGCGCTATGAACACACTGTCCTTACAACAGTACTGGTAATCTCACATTTGTCTTGTGAGGACATGACCTCATTTGGAGTAAAACAAGAGAGGAACAAGAAATGTGTCCATAGATCACGGATGCCCACTACACTGCGCTTTCTAACAATATCAAGCACCAATTCATAACAGGGGCAATAAATCTGATAATATAGACCCAGCAATTACAGAGCGGTCAGACAAACCATATAAACCACGTTCACAATTACATACTGTCATAAAAATTCCCACAAAGTTTCATGAACCTAGGCGAAACACTCAGAAATAATATCATGTGCAACACAAATTGTATAAGTCAGGAGCAATAAATCTGCAATTACAGACCAGTCAGGCAAACCATACCCCAGATGCACAACTACATGTCATAGATATTCCCATGAAGTTTCATGAAACTAGGTGTAATACTGTCAAAGATATGTGCGACACAAAATCCTAGACAGATGGACGGACGGACAAAGGCAAATATTATGCCCTTTCTCCCTCACAAAGTAGGGGGTACATAAAAAGAGAGTGAAACTACTATGAGGACATCAAGTCCACAGAGCGTCTCTCATTTTGATTATTAAATGTATTCAACATGGCCATTTCCCTTGCTTATGTCAGTTGGTCGATAGACCAGCCACCCTAGTTAAAAGAAGAGGGAGTATATAGCTTTGTAAATGTAGGTTAATCCCTATCAGAAATTGTCCCTGTTCAGTAACTTTACAACCAGTTGGTCTAGGTAACTTAAACTTTAAACTTAATAAGATGATTGGTTAACACTAGTAGATGACCTCTATTAAGTTTTGGGTCACTAGGTCAATGTCTGTCATTATGACCTTGCAGTTGGAATAATACTGCCCCAGTATTCCATATCTTATTTAGTAAACATTTAGTTATGTCAATTCTATTTCAGCACATATAGCATTCATTGCTGGGTATCTATTCTGTTTTCCAATGGTGTCTTATTCAATGAAAATATACAGAGTAACATGAACTCACAAATCTTTTGGCGCTTCCTCTCTGCATTGCCACTTTTCCTCCCCTCACCATCACTTGTGTCTGAATCTGTCATTTCTTTATCTGCCAAAAGATTCATCCATTAATAATATCCAAATCACATTTACACTATCACTGTGTGGTGCTTATGACTGCACCAGGCCTCAAAGCATGAAACAAAATATGCCATCACATTAAAACATTTCATCTGATCAGAGTCTAGATTATTTGTCATGCCAAATGGCAGAACAGAGTAGATGTTGTTGATTAGCAAACAATGCAGATCCTGATTATGTGACATTTTTCAATGTGATGGCTGATCTACTCCGTTTGCAATGTCCAACAGTTTTGTTTCATACATTGGGGATCATTTGTATTCGATTAAATGTTGCTTATGGTCTTGTTTGTCTTCACTGCCTTATCCATTTTAGGTTAAATGATCAAGGTAGAAAACATTGTCTCCAAAAGTTTAGAAAGTAAAGTGCTGTTGTTGCCGAGATACAAACAAGACATTTTAATAGAAACATGTTTCAAACCTATGACTGTGAAAACAAGAGGGCCATGATGGCCCTGGATTGCTCACCTGAATCCATTTGTACCTTTGAAACTAGAATGGAGTGCTCCGCGGAGCACGTGTGTCACCTGCACCTGCTCATTGACAGTGTGACGAAAAAGTGTGACGGACAGACAAACAGACATACATTCTTATGAAGTGTACTTGTGGGGTTATTTCCTTTGATGTTTTCTTATGGGGTGCACCCCACAAGTATACTATTCATTCCGTAATTATCACCCTTTTACGGAATGAATAGCATTAATATGCAAAAGAGATACCCGTTATAAAACAAACAAAATACCTATTTATCTAAGTGTCTTAATAGGGTGGTGGGTTGGCCCAAATAATTTTGAAACCCGTCCATCAGTTCTGCAGATGATTTTCTAAGATTTCCATAGAGACATCACTTTTATCTTTTAAGTATTTCGAGAGAGGGTGACCCGTCACATAAGGAATATTTCTGTCAAATTATTTGAAAAGCTGACCACTGGTTCTGGAGAAGATGTCTGTAAAGATTTATTTTGGTATCATTTTAGCATACTACACACCTGGATCACATTCCATGTATGAAACACAGGCCAAGGTCCGAGTCTTCACAAAGTGAAACATCAGAGTACCAATTTTTCTGCTCTAAATTTTATTCTAAAATGGTACATTTTCATTTGAACTATAAGATTAGATATATACCTTTACTGTAATCTGGATCTTTGACTGTGTCGTCTAGGTAATCCTTATCAAATTCATAACAATTTTCAAGTTTTCTTTTAGACTCTCTTAATGGAAGTACTGAAACAAAAATATGTATTCATGAAATAATATGCTCCAATAGATATTTGGCCCCTGACCTCTAGTTATGACTTTGACCAGACCTAAACGAAACTTGTACTCTAAGAAACTGCTTGACTAGTGGTGTATGCCTGCCCTACTAGGAAGTCTCTATAATCATAGTCCTATACTGCAGCAACAAACCCTGATCAAATGCTACATTTGAAATGTGGCCACTGCATGGCTTGTAATTTTCTCTTGTAATTGTATTATAGAGTGTTGTATTCTGGGCGGGAGGCCTCTTATTACAAAATAAATTAGTATCAGTATCACCAGGACATGTTCAATAGTACAACAGAATATTAATGCAGCAAACAGTGCAGATCCTGTTCAGCAAAGGAGATTCTACAAAATTTACCTAGCCTGAATGTATATCTGTCCCAATGCAAGCCATTTTCTTTTTATGCTAATATATATATTTTATCACAGGGCATATTTTATATCCAGGTTAATCACTTATTATTTATATACTACACACTTGTTATTATATAGTCAAATCACCAGACATGTTTATTCATATACATGATGACAAACACAACTGAAGATGTTTCAGCCCTACTTCATTGTCTAGGCAAACACTTAGCCACCAAAATTGACGATCCTGATGCTACTAACTGATAAAAATTTGTTTTACTGGCTAAACACCAAGCACATTTATGCGTTTATTGGAACTTTCAAATTTAGAACCAAAGTAGAATTCATGGCATTAACTACATTATTCAGTAACATTGCATAAAATGACGTCATTTACCCGGTTCATGTCAAATTGGAGGGAAAAACTAGCGTTAATGAAGCGAAGTAACAAATCGAGAAAAATTGAACAAAATATATAGAAGAAGTATGTTTGCTTTCCTCTTAATCTTTGTCATGTGATAAAAAGAAATTAACACTCCTTGTTTACTAACATCAACTTTTATGAAACTTGTACTAGAAAATGGTGTTAAAACTTTATCATGTTTGTTTAACATTTTCCAGAACTTGTTTAATAAAATGTGATATTTGTTAACAACTAATGTAAGATTCTTTATAGGTTTTATTGCTCACAGAATTCTCAGAGGATCCGCCGTGGCCTAAGGGTTAACGTTCGTGACTTGAGACCAGGCGTCCCGGGTTGGAGTCCCGCTCGCGGCAGCTCATGGTGGATTGTCCTTGGGCAAGGCACATTTTCCTTAGCCTAGTACTGGTTTGCAACAAAGGGACCATGAGTAAGTGTACTGTCGCCGTTATATTACTGAAATAATGTTAAACTAGAATGGAGTGCTCCATGGAGCACGTGTGTCACCTGCACCTGCTCATTGAAAGTGTGACGAAAAAGTGTGACGGACAGACAGACGCCGGACAAAAAACAAAGTAATCCCTAAGTGCCTACCATGCTACGCAGGGTGACACAAGAAGGCGTAAATTCCCAATCAATCAATCAGACAGAATTCTCATGGTTGTCAACAAACCTTGGGGTGGCTCATCTGGGTTTTCCTGGTCACTCTCTATGGGTTCAGCTGGCAGTTGGCCTTCAGTTATAAAAAAAGAAGTTAAAATTTACTTCCACAAGAAAACTGGAGTTGTGTTCATATAAAAAGATGCCCCCACTCTGCTTATTTCTCTGCAAGGCCTGTTACACTGCTCTTGTGTGTGGCAAAGATTCAAACAAAATATATGATGTGCAAAGTATCCATTTTCATTACTATTGTTTAAGATTTTATAGCTGTAGTTGGTAAATTACTTAGGGAGATATGTGTGAAATAGAATTGTCTGTTTATTTCACTCTATAAATACCCATATCTCTATTTGTACCAGTCTAAGGCAGTATCAAACCTCTTGTGCACTACTAATATGCTAATTATCACTCCTAGCAGAGCTTTGTGCTCATCTCAAATAGTGTTGGAGATACATAGAACACAGAATTTAAGCTTTCTTTGCTAGTTTATCTATATCAAGGGCAACATTATTTTTTATAACTTAGTCAATGTCATTTAGTACAGAGAATTAAATAAACAGTAACAACATATTCTTGCAAGTCTTTTTTCCACGATATTAATTTATTTACTTACTTTCTGCCAGGCTGTCCACTACATTGTTTGCTTCAAGATTGTCTGTTATATCAGGTAATCCTGAAAAAACACACAAGAGGCCCTGTATCGCTCACCTGAGTACTGGCATTTTATAGTTTCAAACTGAGCTCTACAGCAAAAATTTGACCTTGTGACCTAGTGTTTGACCCCACATGACCCATATTCATACTTGGCATAGAGAGAAACATTCTGACTAATTTTCATGAAGATTGCATAAAAATGTGGCCTCTATGGTGTGTGTAAGGTTTTTAATAAGTTTGACCTAGTGGCCTAGTTTTTGACCCCATAGGACCCATATTCACACTTGACCTAAATATCATCAAGCATTTATTCTGATTAAGTTTCACAAAAATTGGATAAAATGATGGACACAGGGCGATTGCAAAAGCTCACCTTGAGCACTTTGAGAGCCATTACTGTAACATGCCTGTCTTTAAAGAACCATAACTCTACAAATGCACAGTAGTTACACCCCTAAGCCTGAAAATAGCCCTGGTAGTGATGAACATGTGAATGAAAGCTTGAGAAATGTTGAAACTATAACAAATCTATTTGCTCAACAATGATGATGACACCAGGGCTATGGCAATACCTAGTCTTATACCAAATAAACCCAGACAAGCTAAAAATGCATTTTTCAACACAAGGCTAATACATCATGCCATGCATGCATTTAAATATTTAAAACTTTCTAAGCTCTTGATCAATACTGTCTAAGAATGATTTTACTAAATCAAGGCCTACAACTCTGCTTCACTAGGCCAAGACACATACAAAATGAATGCTGCACAATTTTACACTGTTATGCTATAAAAAATCTCTTATTTTCTAACTGACTTACTTTCTATATCTATGTCGTCTATTGACTTGCCAGCAAACTGATGAGCCTGGCCTGCTTCCACAGCTAACAGCAGCTTCGAGATTTTGGCTAGCTCAATAACATCATCTTGCAGTCTGTAGTAGTGTCTGTGTACAGAGAGTTCATGGCCTAGATGACGGGCTACCTCCTGCAGTTCTATCTCACTTAGTCCGTATATCTAATAGACAAAAACAGAAAATTAAATGTCAGGAAAATATTAAAAATTTCAATTAAACGTTATACTTTTCAATAATGTTGGGAATGGAACAAGCACCTTCATTGTACACCAGACATTGCAAGTTACAGTTGACCACCTAGTAAAATCATGCTATGTTTTTTATAAGGTTTTCACAATTTTTTCTCCCTGTAAATCATTCAGTACAGTCACCCCTGCATCACTTTACAATGCTCGAGTCAAATAATACATATTACATAACATCAATAAGAGTTTCTCAAATGCTAAACTGATTTTTTCCATCAAACCCCCTGCAATGACCACCCAATTAACTTCATATCTTTCAGACAATACCAATAACAGCCTTTGTTACAGGTGTCATTCTAGTCAGGGTCCATTGGAGAAATATAACAAACAATAAGGTCATGATGACCCTGAATCACTCACCTGAGTGACCTAGAACTTTGCAGGGAAAAAATCTTACAATTACCCTACCCACTAACCTCCATGTGTTTTTACAAATCAAAATCCTTGAGGGGAACTGAGGGAGGATCTTCAAAGGAATTTTCCTGCGTGGTTGACTGGTTGTATTATAAATAAATATACTATAAGTTGCTAAAATATGTTATGGAATTCAATCTCAAAGCTAAATGAGTTTAATTGTTTTGCATATGGGGTATACAAAACAATTAAACTCATCGAGGTTTGACAATATTGCAATTTAATTAAAGCTTTTTACTAAGCATTAAGACCTACTTTTGGACACAAAAAGAACAACTGAAACATTTCATTAGATTGTATTTCTACAAGTTGTCTAGAGATTTCAGACACTGTCAATGAAATACAAACCTGAACAACGGTAGCTAGGTACTTCCTCATTTTGGGAAACCGTATGTTCTCTGGAAACTGGAGGTCAGGCACCATGTCTAACACAGCATTCAACGCCTCTGATCCTTTGATATAGTTTTCATCACCCTGAAAACAGGAGTTGATTTTAATGATTATAAAGTACAATAACCACACAATATAAAGATAAAATGGTCACTTACAATATCCCTGTGGGTTAAATCTATGAGTTCTTGATGGACATTGGTATGACCCTTAATAAATGTGTGACGTTTCATAGGGACAGTATGAGAAAAATAAAATATAACAGACAACTGAGAAGTGATCCCTAAGTATAACCTTGTCTATGCCAGGCAACACAAAAATCAAGCCTGAGACCTTGTTGTCTGTTTAAATATCTTCACTGTAAGTGTATTTTGTAACTTTGGTGAAGAAATTCCTTTTTTCCCCATAAAGATGCAGTTCAAAATGTTTTCAAAGCTCATTAGAAAGTTGCCATTTACCCCCTTTTCCCCAGGTAGAAGACTTTTGACACCTTATGCATGAGGTGACAATTGAAAACATTGTGAGAAACAGTGAAATTGTTTGTAATGAGCAATTCCACGTTTTATCACCAATGTTTTCAACTCCATATCTAATTTGCCATTTATCAAGCTTTGATAACTTTTATGCTAACTTTTTTGAAGTAGATGACTCTCAAAACTGTCTATCAGGGAAAGTTAATTCAAGAATACTTAAATGGTAAAATATTACAATACTGCTCTAATTGGGTCGTCACTACCTTAACAGAACAACCAAATCTGAATCTGCAAGAAAACTAATACCTTAGCAAAAACATAAGGGTTGCTTTCTGATATTCCAACATAATTTCTTGTGTGGTTTAAAAGGTCCAAGGCTTCTTTAATAGAAGGGGTCAGAAGAACAGGAACTTTTCTATTCTTTTCCCCCATAATTTCTACGAGGTCCATTCTGTAAATAAACAAGAGCACGGTATGTGTATGCAAACGTTCATCTGTTGGAAACGTAACTCTACTAAATGATCGAGTAATGCACATTGGCTAGAATGTGACTATTCTATCTTGATGGTGAAAAAAAGTGTATGAAGTTTCAATGCACCAAAGATCAGCAAGATTAAGATTTTTCAAGCTTTTTTCTAAGAACCTAACCTCTGTCAAGATGCATGCCCCTTGGGCACAATATTGATGAAGGTTTGAAACTCACTATAAACTTGTATGCCTTACATAATTATATTTATGTTGATGTCAATTGATGCAAACAGTTATATACAGTGGTATATATAGTATCTCAGCACACATTGTTTCCCATGAAAATGATTGGATAACTGGTTATGTAGTTGTATTTAAAGTATGAAATCCAAACTTAAAATTAACATCACATTCATAGACTATGCTAAAGAACTTACACCTAATAGTGTGCAAAAAAGGGTTAGAGATTATTTTCAAGGTAAGTCTGAAAATGTGTTGATGAATTAAAACCCTATTCCCATTTTTTTCTGGATGTCAAGAAATCAGGACTTTATGAGACAAGATTAACAAGACACCACTGTTTTCAAGTAAACCGATAACTGGAAAACCCAGTAATTATTTGTAGAGGATAAATGTTTAGTTCCATATTTGGTATAAAAGTGTTCTTGGTTTAACTCTCATGTATCAATAACATTTGATGCATCCACAGCAGATGACTTAAAAATTGAAACATTATGAAAAAAATTCTCACAATGTTTTCAACTCTATAAATATAACAAGAGCTGTCCGCAAAACAGCATGCTCGACTATTTGGCCATTTGATACTGTAGTCAACAGTTGTTACTGAGATAGTGGCTTGATAGTATAGTACTATAAATCAAGTTGGATAAGTCTTGTTTGAATATCATCTGCTGTTTGTGAGAAAAGGCCTTACATGCAAAACTTTAACCAAATATTTTACCTTCAACAAGGGCCATATAAATTATAATAAATACAGTCAGGAGTTACCTAACCTGATTGTTTGATACCTTTAAAGACTATATTGAAGTTTAAAATCAATCCCTGAGTGGTTACTGAGATATGTGCATGATAGTACCATGCATGCAAAACTTTAACCAAATTTTCAAAGTCAAACAAGGGCCATAATGATTATTGTGTACTAAACTCAAACAAGGGTTTTCTAACATGACTGTCTAACACCCCTGAAGACATGAATGAAGTTTCAAGTCAATATTATTAGTGGTTACTGAGATATATCCATGAAAGTACTTTGCATGCAAAACTTTAACCACAATTTCTAAGTCCAAAAGGAGGCAAAATTGTGTCATAATCTGATATAAGGTCATTTGATGATTTCCAATAAATGTGTGAAGTTTCAGAGCAATATCATTTGTGGTTTTTGAGAAAAAGCCTTGCATGCAAAATATTAAACCAAAGTTGCAACACCGACGCCAACGCAGACACCCAAGTGACTGTAATAGCTCTAATATTCTTCAAATAATCTAACTAAATATGAACCAGTCCAGTTTTGCATTTGGAAAAGTTCATAGCCAATTCTAGGAATACCAAGATATAAATGTTGAGTTGAGCAGCCAATTAACAGTATAATATATCTTTACTGATGGCACAGGGCTTCATAAATTTGGTTCTAGAAGTCAGTGTTAATGGTAGGTGGGTGTACTAAGGTTATCAATCATTTGAATGAATTTTTTTTTAACCCCTTTCCCACATACAGCAAATCTATAGAACAGAGCTTTGAATACATGTAGGCAAAAGTATTGAAAATATCTGTAAATGAAATTCAAACTAGAATTGTTTTTGACACAAAAACAGATGTCTACCCCTCAACAATCTGTCAAAATCTCTCAAAACATTCCAACCTATAAAGTAGACAATATTCAACTTTTAATTACTAGTTTTATCTTGACCTTGTACAAAGTGGACATGATAGCAAATGGTTTACAATAACACATCTTTTTACTGCAGCTTTAACATTCAAGACTGAAGATTTCCTCAAAACAGTTAACAGTTGAAGGGTAGGAAGGGTAGGAAAAATTGACTAAATTATTTTGAAAACACTTCGAGTTGTCTTCGAATAATCAAGCTCAGAATAAGGGCTCAAACATTGACCTTAAGAGGTGACCTTCAACTTCAACCTGAAGGGCCGGGACACAAGTTCTGCACATAATGTTAATGAGCTACATGTGACTGAACTTTTGTAAAATCCTTTGCGGCATCTTGGACACAAAATAAAGCCTCAAACCTTTGACTTTCAAGTGTGACCTTGACCCGGGATGGTCGAGGCATGGGTTCTGCACATCGCC
>JAUELF010029921.1:0-17427 GCA_031471495.1 Clinocardium nuttallii
TTCATGTTAATGTGTCAATTGGACTGTCAAATATTCCAGGGACATATGGTAAAATCAAAACTCTTTCACGCCCAGAAAGACTAATAAACGACGATTTTCACCATGGAAATCGCCACATCAAACCCCTTTCAAATCCAGTGTTTCCTCCAGACCAAACTTTTTGAGGGTCAAAAATGACCCCCTGCTTGGAACTTTGGGGGTCATTTGAACATTTTTGGTTACAAACAGGGTTTTTATTAATTTAAAAAACCATTAACAATAATGGCGCATTTTGTTTGTCTTTTAATCACAACTTACTAAAACTGAGAGTAAATGACTAGAAGATTAGACTTCCATCACAATCATTTTACACTGTCACAGGTTTCTTACAGTTGCCATTGTTCATTAGCGAGTAACACAATAGCTTGTTTGATTGTTCACAATTAATGTTTAATGTGTTAACTTACATCTGCACATTTCAAGTTTATATGTTATCATTACGTTATCGTTACGGTTTATGTATTAACACATACCGTAGATACTCAGTTATAAGTCGCCCTCAACTATAAGTCGCAACAACTTCTTTGAGGTATAAACGCTAGGATTTAATGATCGACTCCCTAATAAGACGATGACACTTTTTCTGATATTTTTAAGTTAAAAACCGATTACAAATAGCGAAGTAAATTAAAAGTGTTTATAATTAACAGAGGTGAATTTATGTTACGAGTTACATTAGTTTTAAAGTAATTTAAAAAATAAGTCACACATTTATAGTTTGGACTTTTCCTTATATAGATGTTTGGAACAATCCAGTTTACTTGAGAAAATATTACATTATTCACCAGGGCACACTTCAACACTGGCAATGCGGTAAACTTCAAAGAAAATGACGTCAGCATTTTCTCCCAGCTGAAAAGATTGTGCCGCGACAATTAAAAAACACCGATATAAACAAAATTCAATTTTACGACCTTGTTAGCATTTTAAGCTACTGGTGTGACTTTATTGTGCATACTGTTTGTAAATGACGTAGCTCATTGTGGTAGTTTTCACTCTGACCCATTTGCACATTGGAAAATCACGTGGTAAATATCTCAGTAAAATTACGTCATTCCCATTTGTTCTTTTAACTGGACACATGAAAATCACACATAATTTACGGGTCAATAATGATTTACGGAAAATAAAGATCACTAAATTGATTTCATCCATGCATTTTGACGCATCTGCTACAGACATTTTTAATAGCATTGTGACAAAAGAAGAAATGACTACATTTTCTTTAAATTGGATAAATAATTTTGAATTAAAAGGGATTTTAAAGGGTATGGAATTTAAATGTCCTGTGTTTAACAGCTTTGAAACTAGTAAATAACCATTGACTGTTCTGTTAGTCCAGGGAACATAGGGTAAACAATCTATTTTTATTTTTTTGGAACAACACAACCAGAGACCGACATGCACAATCTGTTTGGCGGGCTCATTATTCAGAAAGGTTACACGTAATGACTGCAGCCAATCAAGAGAGCGCATTATAATTTATTTAAGTGACCCTATTTAACTGCGCATGTCTGTCACAGCTAGACTTGTCATTGTAAATAACTAGTCTGGAATGAATTTGGATGTAAATAAATGTGACTATTTATAGATAAGAAGCAAGTTTGTTTTCTTGGACTCAATATGAGAAAATCTGCAGCGTATTGTAACACCCCCTTCTGATTTGTCCCTAATATCGACTGACTGAATTTGTTTCATTTTTGTTGCGTCATAAAAGACGCAGATCTTCAATTTAAAGTGCGTCAAAGACGCAGAAAACGCGCTCTGGAAATCGCCATTGTATAAATGTAGAAATATTCTGGAGTTTTGCATGATAGGTCCAAGTCTACTGCAGTGTTAATGTGTCTTATACAATTATTCAAACAATGTTATAATATATTTTATACGATATAATACGTTAACATGTACATATCATTGTGTCAAGTTAAGAATTACACCGTAAAACGTTAGAAGTGTGTACGTTGACATAACATAACAAAACATTTCACGAGTGTGCACGTTGACATGTTTACAGTACCACTTGTTTTGATGTTTTCCTTTACAATCCGGCAATTAAAAGTATCTAAGTAGAGTAGAATCTTCAAAACACTTGCTACGAAGAGTTACGGAATCTTTGGACGTTTTCATAACAAATTGGTCAAGAGTGTGTACGTTAGCATGCCAATTTCGGAAAATATTGTTTGAATGTTCTCAAAAAGTAAAAGGTTCTGAATATAGACAACACGCACATTTTCGGAAAGCTTATGAATTGGTGCAGTCGGTAGGCTAGGTCTAGAGCGAGTTGAAAGCGTAGAAATATGTAAATAACTTGCTCTGTTGTCCTACTTCCCGTGTGTACGTTACCATTTGCGTATCACGTGAAAAAGTTGTTTCCCCACACTGGGGTAACAATTGTCTTAATCTTGTGAAGAGTATTCTACGATATCGCCAGCTCCTTAGAGACAATGGCAATATCGCTAATATATTGTTGTTGTCGTTATCGCAAGTGTCAATTATCGCATATCTTCTCGTCTAGAGGAAGCATGAACTCTTGGTTTCCTTCTTAGACTTTGATTAAATAGACGTGTGTTGCCACTTATGAATGACTTCGACTGGGAGAGGCAGCAATTGCGAGTATCTATTCTGGGTCGAACATTGTCCCCCCGCCCCGCTCCCCGCCCCACATTATCTTGTGCGACAGCGTTTCCGTCAATATTGTCGTAACTGACAACCTTCCTTCGTGCATTGATCTTGCATTTCGGCATCTTAAAGACGACTCGACTCAAAATATATGTGATTCTACTTCTTAAACACGTTCCTATTCTTATCCGTTTTCTGCCAAGTGACCTACACAAATACGTTTGAAGAACGTTTTTCAAATTTCCCACGCGTTTCATTTTCGTTTGTATTGTCCGGTTTTTATCCTTTACTCGTATGGTAAATGTCCTGTAATTGCAATACACATGCATTTTACCCGCTCCATATCTAGTGTTCTGAAGTTCAAGAGAGCCTCGAACAGCAACAGAGACAAAGTTTACCACCGGATAATTTAAATTCGAAGGTTTCTATCAGCATGACATCTGATCATGCTATCCGACAAGATGTCACAGTAGCTTATCACTGTAAATATATTTAAGGTCTCTGAACACAACGAATAAAGTGTATAAGAGGTTTCTATGTAACATGCATTAATATTTAAATGTTTCGAAAGTTAAAATATACTTTATATATACTTTATGTTGTAGATAGATTGCTTGGAAGTTAGTGCCGTTTCAATTATATCACGGTGGCTAGGTCACACAACGTGTGTTGCTTATCTTCCTCGCACCACTTCTCCACAACACAATCTTCCCAGGCCAATTGCTTGATGTACCTTCTCACATAAACTAATAAGCTTTTAAAGGAAAATCGGAAGACGCTAGTCACAATGATTTGTGTCAATCATTGGATAGAATGATTGGCCGAGCGCTATAGTCTTATTTTATGACCAAATGATGAAGCCTTAAAAACACACATACGATTCAGAGATTGAAAATAATGTATTGTCCAAGTTCAAGAATCGTTAAATTCGTACTGCACTATGACGGTGTATTGATGTTTTAATCACCTGCGATAACGTATTTCTTGCCTAATTTAACATGGCGGTTATGCTGCCGGGATGCCATGTACAACCTGTTTACCAATATTGTCGTGTATTATAAGAGACTATACAGATTTTACTTAACACGCATTATAAACTATGACATTAAGGTCCAAATTTAGATTTGCTGGATAATCAAGATAATTTCACAGGTATGTTCCTTAGGTGGTTATGTTTCAAAGCTGTTTAAATAATTCAATTCAATGCAAAACTTTAGAAATAGCTGCATCAGTAAAGAGTTGGATCTGTTTCAAGTGTTTTCAAATGATTCCGATGTTTTGAAACACTTGGCAATAAGGGGCCGAGTTTATTTTCCTTATATGTGTATAGAAAACGTTTATAGAAAAATGTACCGAATTGACAATGACTTTTGCACAGATGTTCATTGTGTGACTCGTTTCAAAACTTGGCCGCCAGGGGTAGAAGTCTGTTTTCCTTAAATGTATATATAGTGAAAACTTAAACATAAAATTAATTTGGCACAAATGATCCATGGATGACATTCTACCAAGATTGCTCATATTATTCCGATCCGTTGATTCTACACCAATCAACGTCAGGTCGGTTTCTACATAATTCAATGTCTGATCGGGTTGCACATCATTCAATGTCCGTTTCCACAACACTCAATGTCCGGTCAGGTTCTACATCATTAAATGTCCGATCGGGTTCTACATCACCCAATGTCTGGTCGGGTTCTACATCATTAAATGTCCGATTGGGTTCTACATCACTCAATGTCTGGACGGGTTCTACATCACTCAATGTCCGATTGGGTTCTACGTTATTCAATATCCGGCCAGGTTATACATCACTCAAAGTCCGGTCGGATTCTACATAATTCAATGTCTGATCGGGTTCTACATCACGCAATGTCCGATCTGGTTCTACATCACTCAATGTCTGGTCAGGTTCTACATCATTAAATGTCCGATCGGGTTCTACATCACTCAATGTCCGATTGGTTTCTACGTTATTCAATATCCGGCCAGGTTATACATCAATCAAAGTCCGGTCGGATTCTACATAATTCAATGTCTGATCGGGTTCTACATCACTCTGTCCGGTCGGGTTCTACATCACTCAATGTCTGATCAGGTTCTACATCATTAAATGTCCGATCGGGTTCTACATCACTCAATATCCGGTCGGGTTCTACATCATTCAATGTCCGGTCGGGTTCTACATCATTCAATGTCCGGTAGCGTCTATATCATTGAATGTCCGGTAGCGTCTACATCATTCACTATCCGGTAGAGTTTTAAATCACCAAGGTCCGGTCGGGTTCTACAGCATTCAATGTCCGCTCGGGTTTTACAGCTTTCAAAGTCTGGTTGGGTTCTAAATCAATCAATGTCTGGTCGGGTTCTGCATCATTCAAAAACAGGTGGCGTTCTACATCATTGAATGTCAGATCGGGTTCTACATAATTCGATGTCAGGTCGGCTTCTACATAATTCAATGTCAGGCTGGGTTCTACAGCATCCTATGTCCGGTCGGTTTATACAGCATTCAAAGTCCGGTGGGGTTCTACATCATTCAATGCCAGAACAGGTTATACATCATTCAATTTCAGATCAGGTTATACATCATTCAATGTCCGATCGGGTTCTACATCAATCAATGTCTGGTCAGGTTATACATCAATCAAAATCCGGTCGGATTCTACATCAATCAACGTCAGGTCGGGTTCTACAACAATCAATATCTGGTCAGGTTATACATCAATCAAAGTCCGGTCGGATTTACATCAATCAACGTCAGGTCGGGTTCTACATCAATCAATATATGATCGGGTTCCACATCAATCAACGTCAAGTCTACATCAATAACTTTTCCTTTGACAAATCGTTATGAAACTTAAGCATGTGTGAGAATATTATATTTCAAAAGCCTATGTTCAGATTATAGTATTGTGATGACAGCCATATTTTTTATATTCGTATCCATAGCAACATGCGTTGTAGAGACCCGGCGCAACCCTAAATTTCTCGATTACACTGCACTATATTGACCACACAATCATAATCAAAAAGTGCGAAACATGGTTCAACCTACATGGCATTATACTTGATTCATAACATCAATTGCTGAAAGTATTCTGGAAGAAATAATTTAAATAAACGCAGAATTATGCTTACTTAACGCAGAATGCAGACGAAAACAAAATAGGAACAGTGGATTTTCATTAAAAAAAATTGTCATCTCGGGAAAACGCCACCGGAAGCAAAGGACCTGTCGGGGAGGGCTGATAACGGACTATCTGTGAGCCGGGCACTGTCGGACAGATTGAATGAAAGATTTAGTGACGGTAGAACATGTACAAAGTACAAACACCTATCTTTTCGTTCGTCAGAGGTTGATGAAAAGGTTTCGATTATGTAAAAATACCGCTTTATACAGATTGGCGAATGACTGTGAAGGATATTGCAAATTTGTGCTATATTGGTGGAGCGACTGCTTACATGAATTTGACTGAAGATTGCATTTGAAAAGTGGATGAAAACTTTAAAAATCTTCTTGTACACGAGCGCTTGGAAGGTTAATGACAATATAATGATTCAGTTGATGAATATGACATCAAGGGGGTGTGCTTGTTTTCATCGTATGTTTATCGTAAAAACAATGAAATATGTGTTCCTATCGAATCAGGTGATCGATTTAGGAACATCATGGTCCTTTTGTTATATTGTGATCTTATACTAATAAATCGTCATATTTCTTATGAATATAGGTTTGTATATCAATGTGTTGATCATTATTAAGAAGTGTTAACTATTATATCGTGCACATAATGTGTAACGTCAGTCAAACTACCGTCAAGGAGTTAAAACCGACCATAATTAACAATTTTCCCTGATTACGAAATATGCATATATTGTTTTGTTTAGATAATTTGATATCACTGACCCGGGCGGTGGAATAAAACAAATACACACTTAAATAAACGAACACTTAGCTTATTAAGTGAAAGTGTTACCCGGTGATAAAAGATGATGTTTTTTAAAAACACTAATTTCGCAAACTCTACTGAATCCTATTACCCTCTGTTACGGAACGTAAATTGACCTTATTTAGAGACTGCTCAATCCTACAGTTCAAGCGTCTCTATAATAACTGAATAGTCTTCCAAACAATATTGATCAGAAAAAACCGTAAACGCACTTGCATATCATTCTTGATTATACATTTTTAGTCAGTCAACAGTGCCTTTCTTTTCTAAATAAAAGCAATGATCCATTGCATAACAGTGCTGTTGTAATTGTGATCTATATTTGCTATATTGAAATTTAAAATAGTTGCATGTACGTTGTCGGTCATGCGTCGAATGTCGACCGTCGTCCGTCAACAATTTCTTAAATCGACATCTTCTGAGATAATTTATGTAATGCTGTAGATCGTTTCGACCACGTGGGCTCGAAGAAGGGTGAAACGAGTGACAAAGTCTGGCTGGTGTGAAAAGGACATCTTAATAAATGTCGAATGACTATTGTGGGTCTTAACAAGGACATTCACTTCTCATTCTTGGCGGTCAAAACACAAACGGACCTACTTAGTCAATAATAAAAACAGCATTTACTTTCCTATCAAGGCGGACAAAGAACAAACCGCCAAAGTTATCAATCTTGGGAAAATTGCACTTAGTGTTCTTTCAGAATTACTAAATAACCAAATTCCATGGAAAATAAGTGCTATGTTCCTTGTTCGTGTTGTGCTCTTTCAGTTTAACTTTCAGCAGAATTTTTACTTACATACTGATACATGCTATTAAACCAATAAACACTATTTATCCTGAAAAAGAATAACTTTCTTCATTTCGTTTTCGAATCATAACTTACTGGATTCGTTGTCTAGTTTTCGAATCATAACTTACTGGATTCGTTGTCTAGTAATTATCGCAAAAGATTCCAAAAATTACCGAGTGGTTAATTATGTATGACTTGAGACCGATCTCTAGTTCGAACTCGGTATACTGCGGTTTCGAAAGACACACATCATAATCATGTACGGATTGCTATCCCATAAATCATGAACACGTCTATTGTCGCTGGGATATTACCGAAATGCTCTTGACCGCGTGTAATATTTATAAATATTTAATTATTTAGCGCATAGTAAAGAATGTTACCAGGTCCACGTTTCCCTTATTACACAAAAGGGGGTACCGTATGGTATATTAAAAAGTCCTCCGAGTTGTGATTCTATATATCATTACGTATATATACATGATTTGTCTTGGGAACAAACACAATTTTAATTAAATGTCTACAATAGACCATCTTCGATTATCACGTCCTGCCATGGCATTTGGACGCTCAACAAAAAGCCTGTCCCACTCCAACCTCTTTATTATATCTGCTGTTCTACTACCACCACGTATGTCCACCTCTCTCACGCATCCCGCTCCAACGACACAATGCACTTCCTTCGAAACAGCCCGGCCCAATTTCTCACCTCATTCGCTAGCTAGCATTCGACGCATTGCGATGTAATTGCACAGTGTACAGCTACCGTCCATTGCAAGTGCGTAGCGTGAACGCAGGATGATATTATGTAACAACCATGTATACCCCTGTTCGAGGAAAGTCATTTGACCATCGGAAACAGGAATTGATGCCCTACGACATACCCACATTGACCTGTACACACATTTAGTCTTGGATATATGCCTTGTGATAAACGTTTCTCAGCAAAACTATTTGTGATGAAAACAAGTAGGTATAGTACATAAAAGTACATGTGCAAACAATATGGAGAGTGTTTAAAATGAAAGTATAATTTATAATGATTAAATAGACCCTGAACAGTGAACACGATTTCAGTTTTGAAGATGCTTTAATGATTCTATGATACTTAGATTTAAATTAGGGAATTATTCTTTGATTCGCTTTCTTTATTCTGTCTTTACACAATACGAGAGACATCTATACAGAAATACGGACACTTTCAATAATAGACTATTTTATTATTTATCATAAACATTCAAATTGCGTCTGCAAGAGGGTAGGGGTTGAATACTAATACAACTTTTAACAATATGTCGTTACGCCTTCATTGCAACAAGCTATCGCATTATTACTGACTGTCAAAACATATTGTTTATCGGTCTTTATTTTTTAAATGAATGAAAGGGTCCTGAATAAAACCAACCTTCCCCAAACAAGGACGATCCACGATCGCGCTTCTGAATCTAAATATTTATTTGGACTTTAGTATTATGGGATTAAGCATGTTTTTCGCGCACCATATACCAATCTTTTCGGGCGATCTTCACACAAAGACAATTTAACCAATTGGTGAAAGAAGTATGACCGAACCGGATTTAATAGCACGACCCCTGAATTGATTTCCGACTAAGCTACATGTATCGCGGTTCGACTCTTCACTGGTAGACGACGTTGAAATATGGTAGATAGCCATATGGGGTATTCTGCATAGAGTATGATCTTTTTTCGACTAAAACGCTTGGCACAGTATGGATTTTAGGACGACCGTCTTCCAAAATTATTTTAATTAAGGATAAAGAGCACTTGAACTACTTATTAATCATCGTGCTATGTTTGCCCGATGTAAGGAATATGTGTTGGTACTGCTGGTGTCCTAGTTTAATGAAACCACAAGAACAATGACACCTGTTTGTATGGCTCTTGATTAGTTAACCAGTAGATTTGCCTTTCTATAAACGTTCAATGGAATACAGAATCATGTATTAAATATCAAGAATATACTTAGGAAATATATTATATTTTTGAGCGATATATCGGATATTATAACATACTTTCATATTGTTCCGTTCACTTTGCATTGAAGAAAGAAAGTGATATTGATTCTTCGATTATGACCGTCATCAAGGAGTGATCATGACCGTAGATAAGGAAGTGGGAAAATTCCGCATAATTAACATGCTAGGGACTAATTTGTATGTTAACAAACATAGCTGACCTAAATATAATTATTATACCTCATGTGACTCTGTATTGTTAAATTCTCATTTACTGATCATTGACAATTTCTTACTGTCTCATGATAACAATACGTTTCTGACCGAATAACAGTATACTGTTACATGGCACGCGCGTCTAATGATGGCCACGCACGTGCGTGACGTCAATTAGAACAATAACGTCACCGTTATAATTCAACTTTTCAAACGGCATTTGCAACAAAATGTCTACTTATGTAAACAAAAAGTTTGTTTCTATGGAATAAAAATGTTATTTACCCTGTACATCGTTGGACTTCGTTCTTTGGCGAAAGTAGTCTCGCAAGCTCGGCAACGTCAACCAAAGAACTCGTGCCAACGATGATTTTAGAGAACAGGGGCAATTACCTACATTATATCACGATTAGGAGTTCAGATGTGTAGTAATTAATCGCGAGTGATCAATTACAAAACACCTGCACGACAAATCGTGAAATGTTTGGAAATGAACATCGTTTATAATTGTTTTAGCTTTATCATACAGACAGGTTGTCACACAAGATGTCCCCCCCGATACAATTGGCTAGAATTTCCATAAAGTGTAAGACAAATGTCCTAAGCAACAATGACATTTATCAGTCATCTGGATAAATAAAGAAGTGAGCATTGGTATATGCCCTATGAGCTACCGGCTGTCGCAGGTTAAGGGTTGCCTCGATTCTTCATTTGATATGCCAGGTTAAAGGATGACATATGACATATTTTCGTCGAACATTTTCAAACGGAAATCGCTAAAAGCGAACAATTCACAATTTTACCACACTATTTTCAAACGTTTTCAAATATGTTACTTACAATTACAACACCTAGTCATTTTTTTCCAGATTGTTAAGAAGTAGTCTATGGGAAAGTGTTAATTTGACATATCAGGGGAAGCATAGAGATAAACGACTACTTGGATATGAATACATACTTGATATATTATTCTGGTCTTTCTAATTCCCCAGAAGCATCGCATATGATTTAATTTATAAGGATCCACCAGTAACGACCGTGACATGACATCGTCAATGCCCAGTCTGATTGAAATAAAGGTCGGCCTTTTCTTTTGCTCTGATGCTCAAAAAAAGTTTTAATTAAATGATTGTTTCGATCTTGACGAGATAGTACACCAACAATAGGCAGAATACTTTCTCCTTTAGTCGTTGTCATCTTCTTTTGTTAGTCATTTACAATTCCGCTATTTAAACGCCGTACTACATCATTGGTACACCATTCATACATAAAATATTGTATATTTCGTCCCACTGGTGCAATTTCTAATTGTGTACAGGAGAGGCAAAAGCACTGACCTATTTTGAAGAGAAAACACAACAAAGAACATCCTATTTATATTTTAAAAATACATTTAAAAAAGCTTTACAATTCTAACATTGTAGAATAATTTCATATAAATGAGGGTTTGTGGATTTTTCCAGTTACAACCTTAATGCACTCAATTTACTTCATTGTTGTTAATGTGTGAGTGCAAGAAGGTTGTAACTCACTTACTTTCTTTTCAACATAGAAAGAAAATCATAACAAATAAGCGCTTTCCTTAACACACATCGTTTGATACCTCTGCTCAGGGTCAATTTTATCATATAGCAATGTTTCAATGTTTCAAATTTATTATTTTGCGTAATTTCTTTTTAATTTCTTTTTTTAAACAACTTTTATATTTCAAAACTGTATGAACAAACTCAAAAAAGCCTTTCAGCAAATGGGTTATTATCTTAAAATGAAACCAATAAATCAGTTCACCATTGTGAGAAATATAATGAAAATAATATGTTTTATCTTTAACCATTATATAACAATGATTTTATATCTTATACATGTACAGACTATTAAGATTTCTCTAAAACATTGATCTTTCATTAGTATTCTAATGTTCAAGCTGAGGAAAGTCTCATATAAGGGTGGAATCATACCTTTGAAATAACGTCCTTTTAGAAGTCAAAACGTATGTCTTTGTGAAAATAACAGTGTGGTTAAATAAATCGTTATTACTGTCTTATTTGAAATGGTATTCAAACACCATTAATACCGAAGTATAGAGAATAAAGTTATCTGAGTCATGATAAAAATTCAAATATCTGCCATGAAAATTTATATAACAATAACCGAAATATTTTTTAAAGAAGTAAATATCATTACGATCACCCTTTATACTACAAACAGGATGATCACATTTTGAAATCTGTTTTTATATATAATACAAGAAATATTGGTGCAAGGCATCAATGTAGCCTGAAAACTCTGCATTAATTTCTTGAGGGTAGACAACCTGTCATCCGCCATTATCAAATTATTTCCTTGTTCTATAAAAAATCTTTTAAAAACTGTTAACATGTTTTAAATGAAAATTAGAGTACAGCATTGAACTGAACTTTGCATTGCATGTTTATACAGTGTTAACAGCATTGTATTGGTGTGTACTTTTGTATCGCATGATCTATAATAACTAATATAAAGAGAACCTTCATTATTTGTTTTGATAAAGGGAGGTAATTACAATAAAAATCGTAAAAAGAACCTCTCTTTATTTATTCTCATTATGTTAGAGCCAAATTATTTAATTATTTAATTGTATATTCACGACCGAAACAGGCATATATTTGAGACATATCTTCAAAATATTTCTTATTTTTGTTTATGTTTATCAATGCATCGGTGTTAGACTGTACACAGTAACGTCGCTCTGTCAATAGTAAAATATGTTTACGCAGGTGCGCGTATCTAAACAAATTACACTGTGCGACGTTAACGTTTGTAGTTATTGCGTTGTGATTACATGTAGTATATGAAAATACAGTACCTCAGTCTAGCTTATAGGGACTGTATTGTCCTTCGTAAGTAAACACAAAAACATAAATGCGAGTCATATTAAAGAAACTGAACATACTTAAAACATCGACATATTTAATTAATTTTAGATGTGTCATAACTTAGTGTTTTTAAACAACCGCAACTGTAATATGTTCAACACAGTTAAATGTGTTTCTTTCTAATAATAACGCTCTCCGATGTGATTTCTGAAAAGCTATTAAAAATAAAAGTCGCGGACCTCTGTCCGGCGACTAATTACAAAATTGAAAAATAAATGTATTTCTACGCTTTCTACATGAACATACTTAAACGTGCGTACAGTACATGGGTGATTCCTAAATATTGTTAATCGAGTGGAGTAAAGGTAGCTTTTCGATTCCGACTCATAAACAAATTCAAATAATCGAGTCCTAGTGATAACATGTATATACTAAAATAATTAAATTTTGAAATGATAATAAAAACATTAGTTGAAAAAATATAGCATATATGGTATATGTGTAAGTTAGCCTAGGCGTCGTTATTGATAGTTATTGACCAATCAGAAACAAGTGGGTGCCTGGAACGCTAGCTGATTTCTAGATTTTTAATAACGTTCTCACAACAGAAGTGTGCTTATTGCAGTGGTTATTTATAAATTGCTTAAGACAGCGGTGCAATTGACGCCGTTACAACTCCTTCAAAAAAGATCACCTTTGCCTTCTGAAATACTTTAAGAAATTTATTTATCATTTGTAGGATGTTTTACGTCGCTTTTATAAATATTTCAGTTATGTCGCGCTGAAGATAATACAGGATTTTATTTATGCTTTGATAGTAGAAATGGACTCTCAATATATTTGTCATTGTTAGGCAATTGTGATTTTGATATGACATGTATATACGAGCCAAATATGTGTTATAATCACATTTATACATAAAACAGGCTATAATCCATTGTAAACCAGGAGGTGTGCTTAGCAGGAACTATCCAGATAGTAGATTATTATATGTATGTCAATGCATAGTATATGGATAGACCACCATACTATGTGTACAGTATTTTGTTTTTGACTTCTTTATCATTTATTATATGACATAACAAAGCGCTATTTTAAAGAGTTCAAATCAGACATTTGGGATCGGTAAATCCATGTCAAAATGTATTTTGAAGTTAGCCCCTTGCTATAAGCACTTTCAGTGCTTTGATTCATTATATACGCTTTCTTCTTTCTCAACAATGTTTAAGCCCCTGTAGGTCAGCGACGCGGGGCTGTTAATCCAGGGGTTGTAAGTTCGAATCCATTCTTTCCGACGTTTGACAAAAGATACTTTGACATACGTATTCGTCTTTAACCAATGGGATGTTTAACAAGGTATGTGGGTATGTGGGAAAGATGCCAGTTGCTTTAAAAGTATGTTGTGTGGTGACATATTCCTTTAATGACCACCGATTCGGTTAAGTCCTGCAGACTGTACACAGTTAAATTACCAGGCCGGCTACCTGCCTTGTATGATTATTTACCTGCCTTGTATGATTATTACTCGCACCCAGTATACGAGCATATCAACGTTGGCAGTGGGTTTAAACGTATCTGCTCTCAATGTTGTTGGCATAGTCAATTAAAGAATCCATGTGCATATTGAAATAAAGCTTGATTAACTTAGTGACTTACCTCATTGTTGAGTGCAATCATTCGTATTTAAAACAAAACATATAGTGTGTACATACATATACAAGTGCCTGCCTGTCTGACCTTAAATTACACACAACAACCCCATCAGTCCTTTCACTGCTTTGATTGTTACATAGAAATCACTAGAATAACAAACAGTCCACCCACAGGATAAACAAAGTGTTATTGGCAGAGTGTTCTAGGTAATTTACTAAACTATTTCATCAAGGAATTTCTTTATGTTCCATGTTCTTTAAACTTCTAGAGACTCCAAGTTTCATGCACTGAAGTTATGGCATATTTTGACAACTAAAATGAAAACAATGCTGATTTCAGGTGATACATCTTGTTACCCCGTACTTGCCTGAAATGGTATTACCTGCAAAATATGTAACTGGAAAAGCTACGACGTTACACATAAAATAAGCCGTCCCGCGATAAAACCAACATTATACTGTCTGCGCACACTGATCCGGCCGACACATTACGCCTCAAGAGGTATAGAGGTATTGAGTAACGATTCCTGAAACAGAAAATCCGCAAGAGGTAAGGGTAAGCCTGTGTGGCATACTAAGGCTGATCCAGGTCGACACTTTACGCAGAGACCATAGGCCTACTGGTGGTTTTCTCGCGAGACGGCTAATACACTCTGTAGGGTCGGTTATCAAATAAAGAAGTAGTTGTTTTAATAGTTGTGGTTTTGGTAATTTAATCCGGATCTACTATTCGCAAAGTTCCTATGATCAATTGTTCTTTAGAAAGACTTCTATTTAAAATTGTAAAATGAAGTCAACATGGAAAGACAAAACATTGTATTACGATACATAGTACTACATAAAAATAGTAATATTAAAATAAAGCACTATGAAAAATGTATTATTGGCAATTTATTGCATATGTAATAAAACATTTATAAAAAAAGAGTCATACGTAATACGAAGATACAAGATGTACACCTTACCCACTCGACCATCCTATCGACTATCAGCTATTAATTAGAATAATTGCATCATGGGGTTTATTACTATAATAACGTTCACTGTTTGTCAACAATCGTTACTTTTTTAAACTGTTCATTTAAACAATGCAAACAGCGGTTATTGGAATTTTAATGTTTAGTTATCTATCAGGAAGGTCGTGAATTATTTGACAATTTCCTAAAAAATCCATATTATCCCCAAAACGTGACTCAGTAATCTATTTCTGCGAATAAATAAAGATTGTTACATCAGGCTCCAATTCGACCAACCTAATTTAGGGCCAAGTAATACTTAAAAAACTAAACAGCATATTTCATCATTTGTGTTTCCCTTATAAAAATCCCACTATATTTCACCCTTTATGTTTCCCTTATAAAAATCCCACTATATTTCATCCTTTGTGTTTCCCTTATAACAATCCCAATATATTTCATCATTTGTGTTTCCCTTATAAAAATCCCACTATATTTCATCAGTTGTGTTTCCCTTATAAAAATCCCACTATATTTCATTTCCTTTCAAGTATCGTTTGTCTGCAAGGTAACTATTCATGTCAACTTATCGTTTACTTAAATACATCCTCTATTTCATGTTTAACAACATATTAAGGAAACAAAAAATGATGAAATATGTTTTAGGTATTTAAGCATTACTTACCGATAAGTAAGGTTGGTGGAATTTGACACTGATTGTAGTTCCGTCGTTGACCAGAATAGGAGACCGAAACCTCTATTTAACCGGTTTAACAATATAAGGTGTAGCAAGGTCATGCGTAGGATATATTGCTATACCATGTTTCAGAAAGTGTGTCCACACAAGATTATTGGCGCAGCCAACATATTCCTACGTTTTGAATAGACGAAAAGTAAATTCCGAAACAAAAACTTTTTCTAGAGTACATGATAAAAAATGATAATACTTACTCAATAACGGAATGAAAACAAGGAATCAGATGTGTGATTGTTAAGCGTAATTTTACTCCTTTTCTGTTTTTAAAATGAGTCTAAACAAGTATTTACATGTTTTCCACCATACTTGATTCAACGCGGAGCACAACTTTATTTTCTATAAATAAACAACGGGATTCGAATCCAGGACCTTTCGTACGATATTTCAACGCTCTTTTCACTGCACCATTGTATCTCTCATTTGTTTCTACGAACATCGAACGTTGGGGTTTTGGCGTCCAGCGAAGAACAAGGCCAGTCTTCACACATTACGCTATGTAGCCGTACACATGTTTAGGAACCTCTCCGACAAACGGTTAACGACCGATTGGATGAGAATGGTTATTATATGGGGAAAATCAGCTAGTTGATTGGGAAAACTAGGGTAGATAAACAGGCCACTGTAGTGTGGTTTATATAAACGTTGTTGAAAAGGGCATTAAAACCAAGAAAATCAATCATTCAACATGCAACAGTGCCGAATGCTTCCAATACAGAACACTTATGGCAGACTTAAAACTTACTACGTTGGTATACACCCCTCATCTATACTTCAACATGGCACTTAAAACGTAATACGTTGGTACACACCCCTCATCTACACTTCAACATGGCACTTAAAACTTAATACGTTGGTATACACCCCTCATCTACACTTCAACATGGCACTTACAAAGACATGCTAGATTGGGAAGGACTAGTCAATGTTTTTGTAAAACAGTTGGTACTCAATGAACTCTATATAATCATGAAAACATTTTCAAATAACTGACAAAATAATACTCAAATCGTCATTCTAAACAGATACAGCTTGTTGGAAATGGACGGTTGACAATACAAGGGAAACCACTCATTTCGTATTTCTGCATTTTGTAATGTATGGTTATTCCCCTCATTTTTATTTCAATCATTCGTATAAAAAAAGATAGGAAACAAAGTTCACATGTTACTTACACAAGCTTGTTAGAAGATTCCGTATATATTATGATAAGACAAAAGAGTCGGGCAAGATGATCTGAACCTACACTGTTCATAAATACCACCTAGTACCTTTTTTAACGTATGGATTCCTATGAGCTTTGTCTTGTGTCATGGTATCCTCATTAACTCTCCGTAACGAGATCACAATGATGTAAATTGGCGTTAAACTGGTGGGGCTACAGCTCGATGACTTTACAGTTAAACTGGTGGGGCTACATCTCGATGAGTTTACAGTTAAACTGGTGGGGCTACAGCTCGATGAATTTACAGTTAAACTGGTGGGGCTACAGCTCGATGAATTTACAGTTAAACTGGTGGGGCTACAGCTCGATGAATTTACAGTTAAACTGGTGGGGCTACAGCTCGATGAATTTACAGTTAAACTGGTGGGGCTACAGCTCGATGAATTTAC
>JAUELF010030030.1:0-17422 GCA_031471495.1 Clinocardium nuttallii
TCTTCTTTTGTCACTATGTTTTCAAAAAACTGTCTGCTGCAGAGGCGTCAGAAAGCGTCTATATGAGGGAAAGGGTTGTTAAATGCATGGTCAGCGTAATGCGTTTGCTACTAATGTTGATCAAGTTATGGCCCTGCAAGTTTCGCTAATAAGTCAAATAAGTCAAGCAGTTTTTTTGTAAAGCAGTATCTATTTAGATCATTTAGCATGGATGCGTTTTCGATACGTCTAAAAATTACACCAAGTTTGGTTTTCCTGGAGCATCGAGCATATATAACATAACGTTTCGATTCTAACCTCATTTGAGCCGTACCACAAGAAAAACAACAGTATGGACTCTGCGAAATGTATCGGTCCAGATTAGCGCAGGCTAAACCGGCCGAAACATTCCGTCGCATGGGGATAGAGATATAGATAAATGATTCTTGAAACAGAAAATCCTCAGGAGGCGAACAGTGTCTGTCCGGGTAAGCCTGCGCGGCATGCTTAGGCTGATCCGGGTTGATACTTTAATCTGAGTGCACACTGTTGGTTTTCTAGTAATTCGGCTCATGTTTTTATGACAATATACATATCTGCATAACTGCACATTCACGTGCGAATAGTGCATGTTTTATGACAATATACATATCTGCATAACTGCACACACACGTGCGAATAGTGCATGTTAAGTTACTCGTTAGCTTTTGTATACAGTGAATATTCAGATCAGAAGATGCATCCGGTTTGTCTAGTCGTACTCTACAAATATCGCTAGGAGCTCCCATAAATAGTGTGTAAGATATATAGGATTAGTGTAGATAGGGATAAGACAGTGCTGATCGAGATATACGCTATTCGGAAAGGTTCCCTTTTCCATGGACATGCTAATTTTCAGGAAATAGTCTTAGATGTGGCACGCCTTAAATGTTTTAATCATCTTTGTCAAAGATACTTATGGTTTGTATATATCTTTACCTATCAGATAAACTCTGGGAAATTGTAAATGAAATTATGGTAACCTTTTCTCACATACAACAAGTTTACAGCAGATGACTTTGATAACATCTTTGCACAAATGTGGAAAATGAATAAAGTGTATATATTGAATAAGGCAATTTTCACCATTGACCCATTGTTGTCAATAGTCGTCTGCTACAAAGGTTAGCATGCATCTGTTTGTTCAAAAGGGTTGAGCCGATTGATGGTGTAAACAATTTCCATTATATGAAATACTTAACTTGTTTCTGAAATTATATACGATTTCCTTCCTTTTGAATGAAAACAAAGAAGAAAGGGATAACATATTTTAAGACACCTTTTGAAACCACGTCTGAAGCCCACTTTTGTCAAATGATACTTATATATATGTCTAGTCTCCGAAAGCAAACAACGTTAATTTTTTGTCATATAGAAGTTCTATTCCCTAGTAGCTCAAATTAAACGTGAATACTATAACAGTGTATACGTCGGATAATGAAATTACGCGGACATTCAACAGATGGCGCTTCTGTCTGAACCCTTTCAGACTTACCAGACATTTACAGGAGACATCTTTGAAAGCACGTATGTAAGTTGATAGAACATCTCTATAAATGAAAGTATTATTATTGTATAGAGATGGCAACAATGTGACAAAAGATAAATGTTGAGCAATTTCTCTTTTTTGCCATTATGTATTTAATAGTCATCTGCTGCAGATGCGTCAAAATGTAACAAGAAAATGACACAATAAAGGAAGGTTTTCGAAAATCGATGCAAACATTACATGTAAGCATTAAGCGTGAATATTAGAAACCTTCATCTTTTGTTCATATACCTTCCACCTCGGTACGTTTGAACAAAACGTACGAATACTATGTTAGACTAATAATCGTTTTATTCTTTTGTAGTGCTTTCTTGTCGAAAAGGATATATGAAATAATTAGATTGGATTCATCTGTTAGTTGTGAAGAAATATATGTTGTGAACGACTTTAACGAGATTTTCCTATAATCACAAAACATTTTCAATGAAGTAGAACACAAAAGATATTAATTTCGCCGCCATTACGTGGAGGCGTTATCTAGCGGAAATGGACTGAGGTATAGTGCCGGACAATACACAGATGCCTCTAGACTGTCAGTTTCACGAGCATTTTACGACTTGGTGTTTTTGCTTTTAAGATAAAGCGGAAAGATAAATGTGTACAGCCGGCTAGAGATAGGAAAGCCAATGAAATGACATTGTCAAGAACCTAATGTGACTGAATTGTGTTACTGTCTTTGTTGTCCTTTCTCATAGTAGTACTTCCTATGTGAATACTGATTTACGTTGAAATATGTGCAGAAAATAACGATTGTCGTCATAATTATCATCCTTATCATCATCAGCAGCAACATCATAATCATCATCCTCATAATTATTATCATAGCGGTAGTAATAGTATAACCCGATATTATCAACCTGATCCTGATATATAATATTTAACATGCACGTTTTATGTGTATGGTTTATTATATATAGTATTTAACATGCACGTTTTATGTGTATGGTTTATTATATATAGTATTAAACATGCACGTTTTATGTGTAGGGTTTATTAAATATAGTATTTAACATGCACGTTTTATGTGTAGGATTTATTATATATAGTATTTAACATGCACGTTTTATGTGTAGGGTTTATTATATATAGTATTTAACATGCACGTTTTATGTGTATGGTTTATTAAATATAGTATTTAACATGCACGTTTTATGTGTATGGTTTATGATACATAGTATTTAACGTGCACGTTTTATGTGTATGGTTTATTATATATAGTATTTAACATGCACGTTTTATGTGTATGGTTTATGAAAATACGCATGTATTATTGACTGGCCTACCGATATCATATCAAGGTAAATTAGTGTAAATATATTAGGGCTACAGTTATACGATATAGATTTTTGTCACAAGATGCATTTTGGACGACGACATTGAATGCTCTGATGAGATTGTTTAGATGTACAGACTCATACGTGTAGACGGACATTAAAGGCTGTTGTTAGATTGTTTAGATGTACAGACTCATACGTGTAGACGGACATTGAAGGCTGTTGTTAAATTGTTTAGATACACATACTCATACGTGTAGACGGACATTAAAGGCTGTTGTTAAGTTGTTTAGATGTACAGACTCATACGTGTAGACGGACATTAAAGGCTGTTGTTAAATTGTTTAGATACACATACTCATACAGCTGTAGTTCGATGGATGCACATACTCATACGTGTAGACGGACATTAAAGGCTGTTGTTAGATGGATGTACAGACTCATACGTGTAGACGGACATTGAAGGCTGTAGTTAGATGGATGTACATTCTCATACGTGTAGACGGACATTGAAGGCTGTAGTTAGATGGATGTACATTCTCATACGTGTAGACGAACATTAAAGGCTGTTGTTAGATTGAGTTGATGCACATACTCATACGTGTAGACGGACATTAAAGGCTGTTGTTAGATGGATACACAGACTCATATGTGTAGACGGACATTGAAGGCTGTAGTTAGATTGAGTTGATGCACATACTCATACGTGTAGACGGACATTGAAGGCTGTAGTTAGATTGAGTTGATGCACATACTCATGTAGACGGACATTAAAGGTTGTTGTTAGATTGTTTAGATACACATACTCATACGTGTAGACGGACATTGAAGGCTGTAGTTCGATTGAGTTGATGCACATACTCATACGTGTAGACGGACATTGAAGGCTGTAGTTAGATTGTTTAGATACACATACTCATACGTGTAGACGGACATTGAGGGCTGTAATTCGATGGATGCACATACTCATACGTGTAGACGGACATTGAAGGCTGTAGTTAGATTGTTTAGATGCACATACTCATACTCATACGTGTAGACGGACATTGAAGGCTGTTGTTAGATTGTTTAGATGCACAGACTCACATGAATCATCAATGTACACAGATGCAACAAGACCCAAGTCCCTCGACGCTGTTCGATTATTATAATGGGTCGTAGTGCAGGATTACCAATCACCGGGTATTTGTGACACAACATCTACAGATAACCTATACACACCATTGTCCTATCATCCAAGTGAACAGTGTGTCAAAGCTTCCTAAAAGACTATGACGGTTCATAATCAGATCAGTCAGCACGGAAACGCATGTTAAGCTGGGTCTACGCTTGTCGCAAATGTCATTTTTTGTTTGTTTTACTTGTACTCTGCACATAATTAAAACGTGCGTTAATATCTTTAATTGACAACCCAACATGCATTATATTACATTGCTATTACATTACAAACGCCCGTATCTTCGTTCCGCAGTTGGAGCTTGTATCTTTTTTTAAACGTTACAACATAGCCTTCTTATAGCCTCTTTAAAATACAAACATAGAACGGAACGATTATGATTTAGTGGATCAATGGGCGACTAAATAGCACACAAGGAATATGGCCGTGTCCACTTGACAACCAGACGATGCAAGAGAAGACTTTTGTAATCATTGTGGCAAAAGGAGAAAGTGCTTGCTATGTGTCATAATGTGTTCACTTTCAGTCAATAAGTGCACTGTCGTTGATAGTCCGTAGTTTTGCCTGGATGTGTTAGAAGTCGTCTGCTGCAGACCCTTAGTATATGGGAATAGGTGGAATTCGGCGTTTGAATATCTTTCATTGTACTTATTTTTAATCGGCAATATGTTATGTTGACGAACGATTATCTTAATTATAGATAATAAAGAATATAATATACTTGCCGATTTATATTTCGATTTTATGGCGGTGTTCGGCCATTCTAGCCACAAAAACAAAAAAATCGCAGCAAACAATACTCAAACAACTGTTCGGATGATGTTGCCCATCTGCATAGTTTACATTTAAAAGGAACAATGATAGTTAAATAATAACACCAAGAGTATCGCAAGTTTAAAATGCAATTAATGAAACTCCACAGGATATTCTGTTTCTCCATTTAAATCATTACAATGGAAGCCATTAGATAATACAGGAAAAAGCGCAACATAATGGAGTGGAATAAATGATGGCACAAGAGAATAATCATTTGAGCCGTCCCGCGAGAAAACCAACAGTATGGCATCTGCGTAATGTCTCGGTCCGGATCAGCCTGCGCTGTCCGCAAAGAGTGATCCGGGCCGACACATTACGTCTCAGGGGACTAGATGTATAGTATACTGATTCCTGAAACAGAAAATCAACAGGAGGCGTCAAGTGTCTGTCCGGGTTACTTAGGCGGATCAGGGTCGACACTTTACGCAGAGTTCACAATGTTGGTTTTCTCGCTGGACGGCTCATTTGAACAGGTCATTGTAGACATCAGATGATAGTATTAGCCGTTTGGCCCGTTGGACCAGGTTATGTATCTTACGTTCTAAAATAAAGCACTTGAAGCCTTTTTAACTCTATACAGAGGACATATGTGCAGCAGACGACATTGTACCAAAGTTGTACCCATTTCTGATAGATCACGTAAGTGATACATTTTGAATACGTCAATAAGTCAAAGCCATTTGTTTTAAGGATGTACATCACGACACCGTTTATCTATGCATCGACAATGCAAGTCCCTTTTTGATCCCAATAATTACAACAATCTCTTAACAATCACTTAGTTGTTGTTGTTCTTGTTGTTTAATTTTTTTTCTGGGGGATAAAAACGCGAAAACTGATATGGAATTTATACACTTGGATTGTTTCCAAAGGCAAAGTAAAAAAACTGAGCGCCAGAGGAACGCAGACATGGTATCCGGTTCCAAATTGAAAATGATCAAAATAATATCAGAGACGCCATCGGAAAAATCCTCATAAATTTTATTTTTCCTCATACAAACGCAGCGTGTTGCAGACGGCTAAAAAAGAATCGACACAAGTATAACATTATCTGTTTAAGAAGTATTGATTAATGTTGAGCACGTTGTGACAAATGGAGGAATTGCCCTTTATTAATTTATTCATCTGTTGCATATAGTGTTGTGTTCATTTTTCTCTACAACAGCAACACTTTATTTGGTATATATAGCAAAACGCGCAATATTTTAAAAGGTTGCATTTCTTTTGCTATATTTGATAATTCAATATTCCAAGCATATGTCCATACAAAGAAAAGAACGAACAACCTAAATGTGCGGTTCTAGTGACAGGGGCCTGACACGACTAAACACATATCATTAAAGATATGTGTTTAAGTGTGCTTCAGAAAATGTAAGGGGTAGTGGGTTGTATTTATTCATGAGGTACATGCTTGCAAACAGTGAAGGGATGTGATCATACAGTCAAATCGTACTAGAAGCACACATCCTTTAGGGGGGAACCCCGCAATTACTACATATCTATACGGAATGAACTGCTTATGGTGGTATTATATAGAATTGAAATAATTCCGTGTGTCAATATTAAAACAGGACAATTCACTATCAGCAGCAACGGATATGCGGTGCCCGTTTATGTGACACAGTATCCCATAAAATGTCTAAACATTAGAATTATCATATCAAAACATATAATCCACAAAACACCACATCCAGTGGCATCCATTTCAATGTGAGGAGTCTATTTTGAAAATAATGAAAATAACATCCAAATACATGCAATATGAATAACATTACGAAGTGTCCAATTGTTTCCTCGTTACTCGCGCTACTCAAGCGACTTGCATTAGTATTTATTCTTTCACTTTTATTTGTTTGGTTTATTTAACCTGTCCTTTTTTACTCAGCACCTGCTTTGAAACAATGGCAATAAATATAACATTATTAGAAATAACTGCTGCATCAAATAACCCATAAAACATGATACAGGTGAACCGAAACCTACTCTCGTTTCAATTCAAAACCGAACGATGTGCTCCGAAAATGATTCGTAATCAAACAAACCGAATTTGGAATAAAATGCAAATTGGTGACGAATTGATTGTAGATTTTCCTGGTAAAGTTTTCCTGTTCCATTCCCTGTTGACTTGCTGCGTGTATGAGCCGTCCCACGAGAAAACATTATGGCATCTGCGTAATGTGTCGACCAGATCAGCATGTACTGTCCGCGCAGGCTGATCCGGGCCGACACATTCCGCCTTATGGGGAATAGAGGTATAGAGTAATGATTCCTAAAACAGAAAATCCACATGAGGCGAAAAGTGTTTGTCCGGATAAGCCTGTGCGGCATGCTTAGGCGGATCAGGGTCGACATATTATCGTGTTTCGTTGAGCATTGCTCATGTGGGTAAACATAACCGCTCGTGTATCAAAAGTAAGGGGTGTCTCATTGAGTGTCTCATTGAACAAATGTCCATAATAAACTACAAACTCAATTTGAGATTTTAATATTGTTGGAGTCTTTGCAGTGGTTATGGGAAACGTTTTCCACATATACGTGGCGGCTTTTTAACTGAAAAAACTACTGAACAGTCCAAAAGGAAGTGGTATTCATTTTCGTTTACCCGGTTTATAAATTATATGTCATCTCGAGCCAGACATTTTAAACCACGACGGTTATGTTTTAAACGAGCACAATATCAACCTGTTTTAATTGTTTTAGTTAATAAACAAATATATTTGTTTCAGTAACAGGGTTCACTACATAACGCATTGGATAGTACGTGTTTTGTTAATCCTTTTGTGTGTATGCTTGCCCACTGTGAAGTGATTTAGGGGTCGTGTTGCCTCTGCGAAAAGTGACGATTCCGGTGAGCCAGTGCATACATAGGTTCACCAGTGGCTTGACTGTCCGTTTAAATGTTTGCCAGGTCTTAATGCATTTTGGTTTAAAATTAACTGGAAACTTATCCACACAATCTTTGTGTCGATGTAACTTTAAATGATGACAGAATCTCCAATCAACAGACGCAACTCTTATGTTTTCCCTTGTTGTTTTAGAGAAGGTAACCTCTGACAAAAGTCTTGAATACAAGACACATAAGCCGTTCCGCAAAAAAACAAAACATTATGGCCTCTGCGTATTGTATCGATCCGGATTAGCCTGTCCGGGCCGACACATTGCGTCTCAGGGGATATAGCTATAGCGTAATGATTCCTGAAAGAAACAATCCAAAGAAGGCTAATAGTGAATGTCCGGGTTAGCCTGCGCGATATGCTTAAGCTGATCCGGATCGATACTTTACTCAAAGTACAATGTTTGTTTTCTCGTAAAACGGCTCACGTGTAATTGCTCATCACCAAGGTAAAGTGATAGTGCGACAGAAGGTTCAACCCTTTAAGTAATCGATTATGATCTTTGGATGGTGTATTGAAGCCATCAGCATGTAAATCAAACTTATGTTAATATGGCAATATAGACCGCATCACGGCTATGCTTGATCCGTTAGTATCATATATAAGGAGTTGCCGTATCCATTCGATATTAACATTAGCCGACCCTATGGATGGTACCGCGCATGGAACGTTACTCACACGAGGGGAAGTGTTATATTAAATATGAGCCGTCCCGCGAGAAAACCAACATTATGGCATCTGCATAATGTGTCGACCAGATCAGCTTGCGCTGTCCGCGCAGACTGATCCGGGCCGACACATTCCGTGTTAGGGAACTAGAGGTATAGAGTAATGATTCCTAAAACAGAAAATCAACATGAGGCGAACAGTGTCTGTCCGGATAAGCCTGCGCGGCATGCTTAGGCGGATCAGGGTCGACATTTATCGCAGAGTCAACAATGTTGGCTTTCTCGCGAGACGGCTCAATTATTGTGATACCTGATGCAAACATGCTATTGTATCTGCTCTGTGTGATCATTACACTGGCTGTTATTTTAGACGTTAAAATTGTTCTCTAAACCCACTGCTCCGGTCATTAAATGCAAACAAGCGTAACTGCATATTGTAACGAGTCGTACTTACAGTTCTTTGTGATTTGACAACGTATTCGATGTCTGCATCCGATTGCCTTATATATCTGGTAGTAGAGGTAAAGAACATAACTCTCGTACCTAAGGTCAATTTTATAAAGTTATTAGAACAACATCTGACCTTTGAACTGCAAGAGTCAGAAAGCTACTACTAGTCTACTTGCACACATTCCGGTTTAATTTTCGTGATATTTTTACAAGTAATGTTACATTTTGTGCCCAATGAAAAAGTTAAGATCAACAATAAAGGTCGCCAAAGCAATGCAAGCATGTGAATTATAATTTCACCGAAAGTAACTGTAAGAGAGGAAAACAATTATTACAAATCATATGGAAAATCTATATAAATGAAAGTGTAATTTTAATAGAATTATGCAATTTCTCCTTTTGGCACAATGTTTTCAAAATTCGAGTGCTGCAGATGCGTCAAAATGCGTCTGCGGGTAGTAAAAGGGGTTAAACGTGTTACAACACCGAGAAGTCCCTATTCGTCTGCTTCCAGGAATTTTTAAAAAGTTCCAATAAAGCTCTCAGATCCTGATTTGTCCAGGAAATATCTGGATAAGCTCCGCGAATCCAGTTAGTGCACTTTGGGTCCGTAGGGACATTCAGAGTTTAATGTGTGTATTTTCTGCTCGGAGGAAATCGTTCCGGTGTCCAATTCCGCGTCTTGCATTTGCATTCGTAATGCCCCTATGTCGCACGATGTTATTTCAAACCATTTGAGCCGTCTCGCGAGAAAACCAACATTATGGACTCTGCGTAAAGAGTCGACCTTGACCAGCCTAATCATGCATCGCAGGCTTATCCGGGCAGATACTTTTCGCCTCGTGTGAATTTTATATTTCAGGAATCATTATTATATACCTCTATCCCCCTGAGGCGGAATGTGTCGGTCCGGATCAACCTGCGCGGATAGCGCAGGCTGATCTGGTCGACATATTACGCAGATGCCATAATGTTGGTTTTCTCGCGGGACGGCTCATTTTACCTTGATTTTAGTCCTTTCCTTTTTAATGACAAGTTTTCGGTGATATCACCGAGGCTAGTTCACCTTCCCATGTGTGTCCTGGCTTTCTTACACCAGTTATCCAAAAAACAGTATTTTAAAAACAACCGGCTGCTTTTCAAAGATAGCCGTTTTTCCATAGGTTGAAATTTTGTCAAACGTCGGATAGACATTTGACGGAGCTAGGGTTCAAACTCATAGACCCTGGATTGACAGACTGAGTCGATACCGATTGAGCTGTCGGTGTCCAATCATTGTTCATTATGGGCAGTTAAAATAAACAACAAATGTCACACTTTTACACGTTTAGCAAAAAGAAAACTTTTCTCGTTATAGTTCTTAAATCAATACTAACAATAGGCTGAAAATTATATTCCTGCACTAAAACTAATTTCTTCGATCTACTTTTTTTACATAATATTTTCATTATTTCATTTTGACGTTCTTTACAAAGTTAATCCTTGTTTTCAAAATGTATTCTTTCGTCACAATTCTTACTCGTATTCTTGTTGGAGCGTCTTCGAAAGGCGGCATTAAAAGTCAATCACTTGAAATTCAAAATCATTTCTTTAAGTAACGCTGTAAACATAGACAAACGAATCGTTATTAGATCGTTATTGTTAGTTCATACTTAGAGTTATACTGTGTCAGAAACCTTTTCACGAACCAATAATTCACATTTTCGAGGAGGTTAATTTCGATTGACAGATTTCCTGATTACATTGGCGAAAACACAATTACATTTTATGATTCAAGATTATCAAATATTAAAACGAAATGACTCATAAACTAAATCAATGTATAAATGACACGATCCTTCTCTAGTCGACTTTCATTTCTTCATACGAAGAGAACACTGTTGCTACCTTTTAAAGCACATATCTTATCTTTATTTAAAGACCTGCAGAGGTCCAGATATTGAGGGGGTTTCAGCTCTTTTCCGCACAACATCTCTCTTAATTATCCTACCAAAGCCTATGGTGTGGGTACTAAAAGACGATTATTTAGAGAACCTATATCATAGGGTTAGCGGATAAAATAAGGATTTTAGAACAAGCAAAACACTCCTTAGCTAATGTTATTCTAATGTTTATAATTATTAATTGATGTATATAATTATTAATTGATGTTTATAAATATTAATTGATGTTTATTATTAATTGATGTTTATAATTATTAATTGATGTTTATATGTGCATATATACTATTCTTGTAAGTTGGCCGGAGGCCTAAGTACTTGATGAAAGAATTGAATTGAATTAAATAAAATAGAATAAATAGAAATAAATCTACAGCAGAATGCTTTGATACCTGGAAGGAAAATAAGTCATTAATACCATTTTGAAAGTCTTTGGTATGAACCGGCTGGGGATCGAACCCGCGAACTCCCACACCAGAGGCGGATGCTCAACACTTCACCACCGAGGCGGTGACAGCATCATTGTAGAATGTGTCTGCTACAGATGCGTAATGTGCGTCTGTATGTAGGAACAGGTTAACTAAAGAATTTCATAAATAAAACGAGAGTTTATGTTAAGATAAGAAATGAAACACGCAAACGTACCTTTCAGTACCTACAACATAGTGTTCCGAAGTAAAATAATGTTAATAAATACAACCCTAGTATCGAGTTTCGTTCACAGAGCTCTGTATGCGTGGTGCGTTGTGTTGTAACACCTTCATTTGAACTCAAGCGCCTTCATTGTAGGTACGCAAAATAATCGTTTCACTCATAATTATATAGGGTTAGATTGCCGAATAAGAAGGATAGTCCATTGAAATTATATAGATGATTGGACAGCCATCAATCAGTCGATCAGTTATAGTGATCTTTTAAGCCTATCCCACATATGACAAATCTGCAGCAAACATCTTTGAAGACATCTAGGTATAAATATGGAAACTCTCTATAAATGAAAGTGTAAGAGAATAAAACGCTGGGGATATTGAAGAAATTGCTCGTTATGAGTAATGTCTCCTTTTGCCAGATTTAAATGAATGCTTCATTTGAGTCAAAATGCGTCTGTATGTGGGAAAGGGTTGATAGAAGTCGTAGTTAAGGCTCAATCTAGACGGGACGACTGATGTTTTATTGATCGGATACCTTTTCTTCTCGTTCTTATTTTTCTCGATCATATATAAATCAAATTATATTTTCATATATACCTCAAAATATTGTGGGAAAAGTAACTTTAAGACCCGAGCAATCACACACGGTTAATCTACAATATTTTGATGAATCTTATTTGAAATTCATAATCATTAGATGCAATTTTGCAAAAAGAAATGGCTGAATAAATAAGAGCACCTGTCTGTGGGTGTCGAGGGTCTAAATTGAAATTGACATTGAATTATAACAGCGGTGATTATGACATGGCTACTACATTGTTTACATGTCTGTTTCACTTGTTCGTTGCAGACTAATATAATCTTGACACACGGAAGCCATCTTTCATTCCAAAAGACACGCTTGCCACAAATGGCGACTGCCGCTGATTGGAACCAATTTTACATCCTTTAATAATAATACAAACTGCGAGTTTGAATTGAAAATAAATTATGTCATTTTCGAGTATGCAGACGTAAAATGTCGCATTTGAAAAGCCAACGTTTGAAAACGTTGTCGCAAATTGAGAAAGTGTTCATGTTGAGAAATTTCACAAGTTGTCAGCGTTTTTAGTAAATATTTTCTCGTATTCAGTTTTTTGCTTGAAAACGTCACACAAACGGAGACGTTTATTTAGACTTTCCACTGACTAATTTCTTTATTCGATTTACTACATATAACTGTCTTTCAGCTTAAAAATAGCTGTAAGATTCATTTGATTCAATGTAAACAATAATTCTAAAATATTTCTTATTAAAGAATTACGTTAAAAAAGAAAGGAACACTCAATAGTAATCAATATACCGCGCAAAGAGAAATATTTCTGCCTATTCATAGCTTAGATGACAATTACAATAGAGCTTGGCCGAAAAAGACCGCCCCGTCTCGTATTATGATCAGTGGATGTTTAGGCGAGCGCGTACATCTGGACCTTATCGTCATATAATCTACAGAAGACATACGTGAAAACAGGTCGTTCTTCTATCGAAAAGCTAGGTGTTTCCATTATTGCTGATCTACTAGAGAACGTAAATGTGACAGGATAACTGATGTATTATTGGTGATCTACTAGAGAACGTAAATGTGACAGATAACTGATGTATTTTTGCAACGCTTTTGGTTGGCGTGACGCAATATAAAAGAATGGATAAATTCCCACTAATAAAACCGTCCGTAAAATCAATATGTATACAGTTTGCTCATTTATTTTAGCAATTAATGACTGAATTAAAATCGGATTTAGAAGATACACGAAAGAGTAAATACTTGCGTATGTGCCCGCCCTGGTATTTACCCTTAACTGAAATGAAGTTATACATTCTCAAAAGTTCAATTTATTTTGAAAACCGGTTTTGTCATAAAGTTATTTTCTTCTTCTTCTTCTTTTTTTAAATTTCAGCTTGTCTTCTTTTTGTTATCATTATTGGATTAAATAATATACTTTACTTGTTAATGCGTATTAAATAATATCTTTAAACCGTGAACTATTCCAGTTATTTTCTGACTTGTCTGTCAATAGCCCATTCAAAGATTACAACAAATTTAAAACGTATTTTAATGAAGAAATAACTGAACAATAGTGACACATATTTTACGTATGAGTAAGAAAGTTTGTATTTTATTTATCTGTCGTCAATTAAATGTTAACCCTTCCCTTTTCGACATAAAACAAATCTGCAGCAGGCGTCTTTGAAGACGTCTAGGCAAAAGAATGACAAGCGTCTATAAATGAAAGTAGGATCATTTAGCATTTAGTAAAATCGAAATCATTGTGCCAAAAGGAGAATTTACTCATCATTCTGCTTTTGCCACAATGTTTTCAAAAAGTCTTACTCTGCTGATGCATCAATGTGCGTATGAATGTTAATAAATGTTCACTATTTGTTCGGAATTGTTTGAATTTTATTTTGTTTGCCTTTTGAATCACATGTTAGTTTATTGAGTTAAGTTTGCTTAACGGCAATTATATAAGGTCGAGGCTCAATAATCCAAGAAATACAATAGAGCTATATTATGTTGTTATTTCTAACCAACAACAAGTCAACAAGAGACAAACAACAAAAACACGTGCCAATCTTTGTTTACTAGCCTTATTCACAAGGTCATATTCTCACGTCGTTATCAAATTAATTCGTTCAAAGAAGCTTTAAACTATAATCTGTTTTTCTTAATGAAAATAATGAAGAGCCTTGACCAAGGAACATCAAGGAAAATAATTGACTCAGAAAAGGCGGAAGTTTCTCACCGCGGTGTGTTATTTGCCGGAAATTGAGAAAAATATTCTTTCGCAGCGGCAGGTCGTCGTTTCAAAGATTCCCTTCGACTTCTTTTTTCCCTCTGTACATTATTCATGTCCATATTGTCTTAGAAACCAGTGCAAACATACGTCAAAAACAATTACCGAAAAATAACATATCATGGCTACATTCTTTTACCAAAATTATTGGTACAACATAGAAGTAATGCAATATGATACGCCAGATAAAACCATCGTTAGTTGTTAGTTTAACAATCATCTTCGGGTGAATAAATGGATAACGAAGTCTGAGAAAAATAAAATAGTTCAATGACTTTCAAACTGTGAGTGCGGAGGAGGGTAAAGTAGAAGAAGGTCAATCGACATAAAACAGTCTACATAGCCTAGAGCAAAAAGGTCGTGTCCTTACATGGAGCTATAGCTTCGACATTTCGATGTCATTTAAGGTTAATCGAATACTAGAACAAGTCCCTCTAAACTTGGTTTTACTTGTTGAATGTGTCTAATCGAGCGCGCTCAATTACACGCAGTCTTGTAAAAAGCGTATAATTTTCGCGGTGGTGAGTCCACGGTCTCGCTGAGATGTGGGGACTTTCTTATTGTACGGTCGGGAAAAGCCCGTAAGACATTCGGTGGTTAAGCTTGTTAAGTGCGCCGCTTGATTAAAAGGCGGATGTGTGAAACTATGAAAGGAGAATAACGTTCAACGAGGTATTCAATTCATGAGAGAATCGAACTAAAATTATTTGAGAGATAACTTTAAACCAGCTTCAAAAATATTTAATTTATGATTCATTAGATAGGCGTTTTGCTCTTTTAAGTTTAGCACTGATTTTTATTTATATGGACATTACCTCACAGTACTCAAGTGTGAACATTGTCTGAATCCATTAAACAAAACAGACTGCGTTTTGCATTGGTACATTAAAGTTAAAGGGATGGATATTCTTATTGGCAGTGAACAAGTATGAAAGTAAATACCAAACTCGGGCCTATTGTATCAGTAGTTGTAGGGGCAGGCAGCTCAGTATTGTGTAGTTGTAGGGGCAGGCAGCTCAGTATTGTGTAGTTGTAGGGGCAGGCAGCTCAGTATTGTGTAGGCAAACTGTTTAACACACATTTTGACACATATGCAGCAGAACACTTTTGTCACAATATTGTCAACTACATGTACATGTTTATCCAAAGTTAAACCCTCATATTTATCAGGAATTTCGATTATTTGTCCTACATGATTCCAAAATCTTATATTGCAGAATTATTTTATGCGGGTTTAGTTTGATACTATATTTATGGAGATCGTTTTCTGTCTTTATTCTGTGTAAGCTCGTGTTCAAAGTCGTCTGCTGCAGATGTGTTGTATGTTTGAATAGGTTAAAATGGTCAACCGACCAACAGTAGCATGTATACATTGTCGTAGCATGTATACATTGTCGTAGTACCACATTGTTCTAAAAGCTTTGTACCGTCATAACACTACGATATTCGTCGGGTAGTCTTTATTTGTGTTTATCATTTTTTGGTTTTGTGTCATTACATCTTTTTTAATATGTCAGAATGAATAATGTCCGTTACTTATTTAGTTTAAACCTCAGTGGACGCAGTGGCGCAGATTCGAGGACATGCTAACTCGAACTGATCCTTTGAACGGACCTGTCTTTAGCGAACAGTGTAGCTGCAGTCTTTATAGCTCGTGAGAGTAATCAAAACTGCACCAATGGCTTTAAGCAAACAGTGTAGCGGCATTCCTCATAGCTCATGAGCGTAATCAAAACTGCATCAATGGCTTTAAGCGAACAGTGTAGCGGCATTCCTTATAGCTCATGAGTGTAATCAAAACTACATCAATGGCTTTAAGCAAACAGTGTAGCGGCATTCCTTATAGCTCATCACCGGCTATGCTTTTATTATCAAACAGTGTTGTACAAGCATGCATTAAGAAGCTGACAATGCATAAACTAATTGAGTATAAGTCATCGATCACTCGAACACATCGATCACTCGAACACGTCGATAACTCAAACACGTCAGTCACTCGAATACGTCGATAACTCGAACACGTCGATAACTCGATCACGTTGATCACTCAAGCACGTTGATCACTCGAACACGTCGATAACTCGAACACGTTAATCACACTCGAACACGTTGATAACTCGAACACGTTGATCTCTCGAACACTTTGATAACTCGAACACGGTAATCACGCTCGAACACGTTGATCACTCGAACACGTCGATAATAATATACGAGTAAGTTTCGGATATGAATGTATATCCTTCCGAGCCGTCCCGCGAGAAAACCAACATTATGAACTCTGCGTTAAGTATCGACCCGGATCAGCCTAAGCATGCCGCGCAGGATTACCAGAATAGACACTTTTCATCTCTTGTGGATTTCCTGTTTCAGGAATCATTTCTCTATACCTCTATTCACCTGAGACGAAATATGATCTGGGCCGATACATTACGCAGATGCCAAACTGTTGATTTTCTCGCAGGGCGGTTCATTTTACAAACCACAAAGCTTAGTATGTATACTATTTCACCCCCCAAATAGCATCAAAATAAACAATACAAATCAAATCACTTCTCATATATTTTAGACATCAATAACCAAGAGTATGACCACGCCGTGCTACATAATATCACAAGTTACTTGAGATTAATTCAATGAGCCTCCTTCTGAAAGAAAGGGCGTTCCCCCATCATAAAGCACATAGTTGTTGACCTTTTATGGCCTTTTGGTGCGGAAATTGGCCCTAACAACTGCTGGCAATTAGAAGACTTGTGGAATACTTTATTAAGCCTTAACTTGATGATTACCAGATATAATTATGTTTTAGCGAACAGAATTGATCGTGATTAGACTGGACATTTGTCCAATCCGATCTTGATTCACCCGTACTCGTTGAATTCGGTCAATAAAACAGTTAGGTGTGAATTTATTTATCAAGCTACACGTGAGACTATAGGCACATAGTATGAAACCCAATGTAAGTAGAGGGATAAGTATGATATTCAATGAGAAAAAACCGCCTAAAGACTAAATAATGCACTGTAACATGCCTGTGAATGAACCGCCTAATGACTAAATAATGCACTGTTACATGCATGTGAATGAACCGCCTAATGACTAAATAATGCACTGTTACATGCATGTGAATGAACCGCCTAATGACTAAATAATGC
>JAUELF010030247.1:0-17418 GCA_031471495.1 Clinocardium nuttallii
TTGATATAGAGCTACACTTCTAGATAGTTACACATTGATATAGGGCTACACTTCTAGATAGTTACACATTGATATAGAGCTACACTTCTAGATAGTTACTCATTGATATAGGGCTACACTTCTAGATAGTTACAAATTGATATAGGGCTACACTTCTATATAGTTACACATTGATATAGAGCTACACTTTTAGATAGTTACTCATTGATATAGAGCTACACTTTCAGATAGTTACACATTGATCTAGGGCTACACTTCTAGATAGTTACACATTGATATAAGGCTACACTTCTAGATAGTTACTCATTGATATAGGGCTACACTTCTAGATAGTTACTCATTGATATTGAGCTACAATTCTAGATAGTTACACATTGTTATAGGGCTACACTTCTAGATAGTTACTCATTAATATAGGGATACACTTCTAGATAGTTACACATTGATATAGAGCTACACTTCTAGATAGTTACACATTGATATAGAGCTACACTTCTAGATAGTTACTCATTGATATAAGGCTACACTTCTAGATAGATACTCATTGTAAAAGGGCTACACTTCTAGAAAGTTACACATTGATATAGAGCTACACTTCTAGATAGTTACACATTGATATAGGGCTACACTTCTAGATAGTTACACATTGATATAGGGCTACACTTCTATATAGTTACTCATTGATATAGGGCTACACTTCTATATAGTTACTTATTGATATAGGGCTACACTTCTATATAGTTACTCATTGATATAGGGCTACACTTCTATATAGTGTCTCATTGATATAGGGCTACACTTCTAGATTGTTACACATTGATATAGATGTACAATTCTAGATAGTTACACATTGATATATGTCTACACTTCTAGATAGTTACTCATTGATATAGGGCTACACTTCTTGATAGTTACACATTGATATAGGGCTACACTTCTCGAAAGTTACACATTGATATAGAGCTACACTACTAGATAGTTACACATTGATATAGGGCTACACTTCTAGATAGTTACACATTGATATAGGGCTACACTTCTATAAAGTTACACATTGATATAGGGCTACACTTCTAGATAGTTACACATTGTTATAGGTCTACACTTCTAGATAGTTACTCATTGATATAGGGCTACACTTCTTGACAGTAACTCAATGATGCACTAGCTCTATATTAAGATATGTGTAAGAAATCATTGATAATTATGGTGATTCTTTTTTTCTGAACATTGTTTGTTCACTCTATACCGATGTAACCCGAACCCCAATCGTCAATCAAATGTATTGCTAACACTATTATCACTTGGGAACAAAACAATGTAAATCTATTTTAATCCAAAGTAAATAGATAAAATCCAAAGTAAATAAATGAATCTTAGCATGTCATTTCTCGTCAGACGCGATAGCTTCATTGATTTACAGTAATGGCTGCCCACTTAGGCGCTAAGGGTTGTGGGTAAGCAGTATATAACTGAACAAAAAAGAGTTAAAAGCACAAATAATCAATCAATCGATTTACAAAGTACGATTTACTTGTTCTTTCTTTTACGGTAGCTCTCATAAAACTCACCCATGCCTATAAAAATCGTCCCACCGAGAGAACTATACCGAGTTCCCACAATGATGGTTCGAGAGGTCGCAATATACTTCTAGAACATGGAAACAGCCCTTATCTAAAGATACTCGTCTTCGTGAACGATTATTGTAAATACCTTTGATTATAGCTGAGAACCATTGACTATTATATAACCACCACTTGTTTTTAACTGTAAATGAATTATTAACTAAGAAGTTCCCAAAATGGCTTCATTAATGTTCGACTCAGGTCAATATTAATTTGATATTTCATCTAACATGATCTCTTTTTTGTAGCGGGCATCCTACCAAACAATTTAATCAATGTACCCAAGAGCTGTGTACAGAGAGGAACAAAATGAAATATCTGACATATTGAAGAATGTCTTAATAAGACTTTGATAATTGTTAGAAAATGAGAAAGCTTTGATACCAAGTGTTGAAAGGCGATGCATTCATTTGGAGGATAAATAAATACCAAAGACATGAAAGCTTTATATGAAGCAATTTTAAAAACGCTGTAAAAATGTTACCTTTTCCTAAATACAGACGATCTGTGACCCCTCTGAAGCAGGCGGATTTCGGAAACATTATTGAAAAAGGAGCAATTGCTTATGAAGAGCAATATTTACTTTTGCTACAAAGATTTCAACCTTATTCATTTCTCATTCATAGAAAGTTTGCATAGTTGTGGCTTGATGATGTTCAATATCGTCTGCTTCTGATTGAATGTATCTGGGTTGGGGTTTGAATGTATATAAGTTGGGGTTTGAATGTATCTGGGTTGGGGTTTAAGAAGGCGTGGCACCCAACAAAATAAATATCCAATTAATCTACCAATATGGTAAAATGTTCTCTCTTTTTTATTATTTCAGAACCTGTGTAATTGTGAGGATGCATCCAGCCGTGCCAGCAGTGGTCGGAGCCCTGGCGTCCGTGGGCATCTTAATCGTCTCAGTCTGCATCTGCTTTCATCTACGCAAGCGCAAACATCAGCTGTGTATATCGACGTGTGGATATGACGCCATAGGAGACTTTAAACCCCCGTCACTGATGTCCGTGACCTCTGTATCACAGGTAGGTCAAACAATCGGAATCTTTCGGCTTAACCTTTTCCTCAAATTTGCATCATATTTCTTTGAAACCATTTAGTAAAATATATGAAAACTCTCAATAAATGAAATAATATTTATTTAATAATAAAACAACATTGTAGCAAAAGGCGAAATTACTCATATTGAATAATATGAAAAATCGTCTGTTGCAGAGGCGTTAAAAGGATCAAATTGGGCATCCAGTCACGTAGATCTTTACCTTCACTGTTTCTCAAATATTCAAATAGCATTGAAGAAATCTCTCATAAAAATGTAGTGTTATCGAAATGAATGTCAATGCAGGCATATCCCAATTACGCGAGTCTCAAACTCAACGGAATCATTTATAGTAATTTAACAAAATATGATGTTAGATTCAAACCAACAGAATGCATACTGGGCGATGTTTCTTGGTTAGTCGACATCACCAATCTACCGAAGCGATCTCACCCAACGAGTTTGCTTAACTGTAGTTAAACCAAATTTCGTAAAAAAAATACCAAATGGGATAAGAGTATATTTGGACCAGCGAAAGCCAGTAAACTAATGGGTGTGTGAACTGGCCAACAATACATTAATGCCAAACAATGTTAAAAACGGCGGTGAACACCAGTCAATCGATCTACTGAATTTGAATTGTTCCTTTCCTTTGATAGGGGCTCGATCACAATGTTATAAATCGTAAATCGTTCAATTCATTGAGTTAAGGCTCGATAACAATATTCTAAATCGTGAATGGTTCATTTCCTTGAGTTTAGGCTCATTCACAATGTTCTCTAAATCGTGAATCATTCATTTCCTTGAGTTTAGGCTCGATCACAATGTTCTAAATCGTGAATCGTTTCTTTCCCCGAGTTCAGGCTCGATAACAATGTTCTAAATTTTTTCAAGTTTAAGCTCGATCACAATATTCAAAATCGTAAATCGTTCAATTCATTGAGTTAAGGCTCGATAACAATATTCTAAATCGTGAATGTTTCATTTCCTTGAGTTCAGGCTCGATAACAATGTTCTAAATTCTTCAAGTTTAAGCTCGATCACAATGTTCTAAATCGTGAATGTTTCATTTCCTTGAGTTTAGGCTCAATCACAATGTTCTAAATCGTGAATCGTTTCTTTTCCCGAGTTCAGGCTCGATAACAATGTTCTAAATTCTTCAAGTTTAAGCTCGATCACAATATTCTAAATCGTGAATCGATCATTTTCTTGAGTTAAGGCTCGATCACAAAGTTTAAATCGTGAATGGTTCATTTCATTGAGTTTAGGCTCGATTACAATGTTCTAAATCGTGAATCGTTCATCTCCTTGGGTTAAGACTCAATCACAATGTTTTAAATCTTTTATCGTTCATTTCCTTGAGTTAAGACTCGATCCCAATGTTCTAAATCGTGTATCGTTCATTTCCTTGAGTTAAGGCTCGATCACAATGTTCTACATCGTGTATCGTTCATTTCTTTGAGTTAAGACTCGATCACAATGTTCTAAATCGTGAATAGTTCATTTCCTTGAGTTTAGGATCGATAACAATGTTGTAAATTTCTTCAAGTTTAAGCTCGATCACAATATTCTAAATTGTAAAATGTCCACTTCCGTGAGTTAAGGCTCGATAACAATGTTCTAAATCGTGAATGGTTCATTTCCTTGAGTTTAGGCTCGATAACAATGTTCTAAATTTCTTCAAGTTTAAGCTCGATCACAATATTCTTAAATCGTGAATCGTTTATTTCCTTGAGTTGAGGCTCGATAACAATATTCGAAATCGTGAATGGTTCATTTCCGTGAGTTAATGCTCGATAACAATGTTCTAAATCGCGAATGGATCAATTCCTTGAGTTAGGCTCGATCACAATGTTCTAAATCGTGTATCCTTCATTTCCTCAAGTTTAAGATCGATGACAATATTCTAAATCGTGAATGGTTACTTCCGTGAGTTAAGGCTCGATAACAATGTTCTAAATCGCGAATGGTTCATTTCCTTGAGTTTAGGCTCGATTACAATGTTCTAAATCATGAATCGTTAATTTCCTTGAGTTAAGACTCGATCACAAGGTTCTAATCGTGAATCTTTCATTTCCTTGAGTAAAGGCTCGATCACAATGTTCTAAAATCGTGTATCATTTCGTTCCTTTTGTTCAGACTCGATCAAAAAGCTCTAAATCGCGAATCGCTGCTTTCCTTAAGTTAAAGCCCGATTGTAAATTTTTAAATCGTGTATCTTTTCCTTCAATTGGTTTAGGCTCGATCACAATGTTCTAAATCATAAATCGCTCATTTCTCTGAGTTAAGGCTCGATAACAATGTTCTAAATCGTAAATCGTTCATTTCCGTGAGTTAAGGCCCGATCACAATGTTCTAAATCATAAATCGTTCATTTCCTTGAGATTAGGCTCGATCACAATGTTCTAAATCGTAAATCGTTAATTTCCCTGAGTTAAGGCTCGATAACAATGTTCTAAATCATAAATCGTTCATTTCTCTGAGTTAAGGCCCGATCACAATGTTCTAAATCATAAATCGTTCATTTCCTTGAGTTTAGGCTCGATCACAATGTTCTAAATCGTAAATCATTAATTTCCCTGAGTTAAGGCTCGATAACAATGTTCCAACTCGTAAATCGTTCATTTCCTTCAGTTAAGGCTCGATAACTATGTTCTAAATTGTAAATCGTTCATTTCCTTGAGTTTAGGCTCGATCACAATGTTCTAAATCGTAAATCGTTAATTTCCCTGAGTTAAGGCTCGATCACAAATGTTCCAACTCGTAAATCGTTCATTTCCTTGAGTTAAGGCTCGATAACAATGTTCTAAATCGTAAATCGTTCATTTCCTTGAGTTAAGGCTCGATAACAATGTTCTTAATCGTAAATCGTTCATTTCCTTGAGATTAGTCTCGATCACAATGTTCTAAATCGTAAATCGTTCATTTCCCTGAGTTAAGTCTTGATCACAATGTTCTAAATCGTAAATCTTTCATTTTATAGAGTTAAGCCTCGATAACAATGTTCTAAATCGTGTATCGTTCATTTCTTTGAGTTTAGGGTCGATCACAATGTTCTAAATCATAAATCGTTCATTTCCCCGAGTTTAGACTCAATCACAATGTCCCCAATCGTATAACGTTCCTTTCCTCGAGTTTGGACTCGATCCCAATGTTCTCAATCGTATAACGTTCCTTTCCTCGAGTTTAGACTTGATCCCAATGTTCTCAATCGTATAACGTTCATTACCCCCAGTTTAGACACGATCACAATGTTCTCAATTTGTATAACGTTCCTTTCCCCGAGTTTAGATTTGATCACAATGTTCTCAATCGTATAACGTTCCTTTCCTCGAGTTTAGACTCGATCCCAATGTTCTCATTCCTTTCCTCGAGTTTAAACTTTGTCACAATGTTCTCAATCGTATAACGTTCCTTTCTTTTGGTTCAGACTCGATCAGTGTGTTCAGAATCGTGGTACCTTTCCCTTAATTTAGATTACAACCTATTTCGGCAATCTCATTGAAATCATCTCCTATTAACGCTATGCATAGGCTTACATTTATAGAAAGATCGTGTACTTTAGTCAGATTGCCTATTTCCGTTACCGTGGTCCGAATTATGACGTCACGAACCTTCGCTATACTTTTAAAAATAAAATTCACCCATGTATGCATTATAAATAACGAAAAAAAACACTGGTTTCAAAATCATGCGTGGATTTCCTACTTTTCAGAAACAAAGGGTGGAGAGACGATTGATTACTCCATACCATCACTTATCAACTTTTTGTACAGTATGTCTGTTTTTTTTAAAAACGAAGAATATGCTGTTGATAATGCATCTATTACCGTTTGTTTTATTTATAGGAATATCGCATTTGTGTGAAAGGGGAAGTAACCAACAATGTCGTTTTGTTATGACAAGACACGTTTCTGTTCAACCAAGCATTAGTCCTTGACAAGTTATTTCCCTTATATCGCTTCGTTTCGTAGAGATACGTATATATTCTGGTGTATATTGAGATTAACCCATCACCGAGAATTCTTGACACGTTCTAATTAAATGCGTACTTTGATTGGTGGATCCGCGTACTCCCTTATAACTCTCTCTGTTTGGTAAATCTGATTAAAACCCAGACGAAATAAAAGGATCATTTTAGCAATTAAGTCAAATAGCTAATTAATGGCCGTTTTGTTCGTATTGGAGATACTTATCAGCATTTGCATTGGCGCTATATGATTACTGTTGTTTCTGTTGACATTTAACCCTTTACCACATTTATTGAAACTGCAGCAGACGAGTTTGAAAACATCCAATCAAAAGCATAGGTATTCTCTTTCAATAAAATAATAAGTTTAAAGTGTTCACCTTTTGGTTCAAAAGGTGAAATTGCTCATGATTACAGAGTTATCCATTTGCTATAATGTTTTCAAATGTTATCTTCTGCAGATGCACACAGTTGCGTGTACAAAAGGGAAAGCGCTTAATCAATTCTGATATTATTCCTGGAATTTTAGATATCATTTCAGACATTTCCAGTATAAGAGATGTCTAACAAATATATTTTCCCCGTGTTATTGGTCCACAATCGTTAGCCTTTTCCAAGTGGTTTAGCGATCGATTGAGAAGCTTAAATCCCTATACAGGAATCCGAAACACTCATCGTCCAAAGGAATGCCATTAACCGTCGAATTCTAATTAGAACAAGTTAGTGTCTGTTATGATTTACATCAGAGCTTTATTCAGATTTATCTAATACACAATATGTTAAAAGATTGTAAGCAGAATCCGATAGTAAGATTGTAGATATCAACTAGAACATATTACAAGTCTCGGTGTTTTAGGTAAATATCTATACACCCGAGTGCTCATCGTCCGTCCGATGTATAGTTTATGTTGTGTCGATCGCAAGGATAGCCCTGGTCACACATCGTAAAGTTATTTGAAGATAACAGATACTCCGTTACATGATGCATGTTTGTTCTCGGATGAAAGTGTTTAATACTCACGATAGAATATCTGTGATATGCTCGGCATTTTCAGAGGTCGTTAGAGATCCGTAAATTGGTTATTTCAGGCTTCGGACAGAACTCGTTATGTCGACTTACTGTGTATAAACACATTGAGCCGTACGGATAGTGTCAAGCCCATAACGATGCTCTAGCTATAACTAAATATAGTCCTATGTACTCTCAATCGCACAAACGAATAGTACATAACGATTGGTTATCCTCTGTGACTGGTTACAACGAAAGTTGCTTAGTCAGCCAGTTAGTTTTTTCCCGACACTAAAGGAGTATGAAAATACAATGACAAGACATATTAAAAATGTATGTACATATTCCTATGTATTCATATCGGTTAATCCGACATTCAAGCCGAATAAATCCGACATGAATTAGTTAAATAGCGTGTGTTGACATCTAAGAAAGGAAAACCTTAAAACTTTATCGGTAATTGATAACTTCATTATGTAGTTGCATGTAAATTAAACTGTCGCTGTGATGAATTCAATGCAATATCAGATTACAAAAACATATACAGCGACGGTTATAGGCATAACTAGATTGTCACCAATAAAACAGTTTCGAATCTCACGGTTACCAATTTACAAAGTTTGGTAGCTCACGGTTTCCTTTCCACCAATCAAATAAAGGCTACTTAAACTGCGTTAATAGTTATGTAGCTCAATCATAGCTACGTTAATCTGCGTTAAGTGTAACTATTTGGTAGCTCACAGTTTCCGATCTACGAATCAGATCATAGCTACTTTAACCTACGTTAATTAATACCGTTTGGTAGCTCACGGTTTCCAATCCACCAATCAAGTCATAGCTACTTTAACATGCGTTAATTGAAACAGTTTGGTGCTCAAGGTAACCAATTCACCAATCAAATCATAGCTACGTTAACCTGCGTTAAGTGATACAGTTTGTTAGCTCAAGGTAACCAATCCACCAATCAAGTCATAGCTTCTTTAACTCGTGTTAAGTGAAACAGTCTAGTGCTCAAGGTAACCAATCTACCAATCAAGTCATAGCTTCTTTAACTCGTGTTAAGTGAAACAGTCTCGTGCTCAAGGTAACCAATCTTCCAATCAAGTCATAGCTTCTTTAACTCGTGTTAAGTGAAACAGTCTGGTGCTCAAGGTAACCAATCCACCAATCAAGTCATATCTTCTTTAACTCGTGTTAAGTGAAACAGTCTGGTGCTCAAGGTAACCAATCTTCCAATCAAGTCATGGCTTCTATAACTCGTGTTAAGTGAAACAGTCTGGTGCTCAAGGTAACCAATCTTCCAATCAAGTCATGGCTTCTTTAACTCGTGTTAAGTGAAACAGTCTGGTGCTCAAGGTAACCAATCTACCAATCAAGTCATGGCTTCTTTAACTCGTGTTAAGTGATACAATATGGTGCTTAATGTAACCAATCTACCATTCAGATAATAGCTACTGTATACTGTGTTAAGTGAAATAGTCTTGTAGGTCACCGTTGCCAATCCACCAATCAGATAATAGCTACTGTATACTGTGTTAAATAGTCTTGTAGGTCACGGTTGCCAATCCACCAATATTGCGTTAAGTGAAATAGTTTTGTAGCGTACAGCTGATGATCCACCAATCAGATAATAGCTACTTTGCGTCTCTGTACTGTAATATTGGAACATATTTCGTTCGCCTTCTAGACATTCAGGCTGGCGGCTTCAAATGAAATCTTAAATCTCTTTAGCATGTTATTAACAGAAAACATTTTGACCATCTAAAAACATCAACTTATCTGAATATGAATCTATGTACAGCCCCTTATATAGTGTTTACCATTTATAAATGTGTATTTAACATTCAATGTAGTCCGCACAAGGAAAACCAATCATTCTTTTGTGGCAAGTTTCTGCTCTTGATCTGCACTGTTTGATTGAGCACATGTGTTTAGTTATAGTTATCTGTCATGTTTACCTTTGACCAAGCATCAGCGATGCCTCGGTCAAAATATATGTGTTCATATACATCATCAACACAGAACACATATCTAAATGCATAGGGTATATAGCAAAATATATTAAAAAAAATTAATGTATTTTGTACACAAACATAAACAAACATGTATCTATTAATTGAGGTAGCCGAGGGATTCTTATCGGTTGATACATTTATGTGATGTAATGCACGTTTTGGTTATCGTACAAGATGGCGAAGTACGTGAACTCCGAATACGATCGACTTAATTAAACGTATGATATTTTTTATTTGTTCAGACATCAGACCATCAAAGAACGTAAGTATAACGTTACTTCTGATGTACTGGTATCCGAACACAAATATCCATACAGCGTTTATGAAAATAAAATGACTGCGTATTTAGGTGTATACCATACCACTCAACCTCGAAACTATGTCAACTCAGTGACGTCCTGAATGCTCATATATCCCAAACTCTATGTTCAATTTAACGCACAAACAATCACGAACGTAACGTGTCTACATATATACCAATACGTGTATATCAGTTTTGCAAGTGCATATAAAATGCAATCCAATATTCATTATAATAATAGGCCTCCGGGCCACATACATGCAAATCAATGCTTCAGAGTAACGTAAAACATACACGGTTCTGACAGCATATGACTAAAACATCTCATCAGGCAAAGGTTTCATGAATGATTTTCTCATTTCCTAACTGTATTGGCCTAATATACTTAAGGGTAAAGAATTGTTAACAACTTCCTATCTAAAAGTAGTATGACATCATCAGGTTATTGTTGTAGTCTCGGGTAGTCGGATATGAACAATGGATTATGTCAATCATATTACAAAATAGTCAGACAATATAAGGACTCGTGATTTATTGTATCATTCCCACACTGTACATGATGTAAGGCATGTAAACACTTTCCTATCTAAGAAGGTTAAGACGTGGTTCAGATTCAGTTGTATTTGAAGTCTAATTGAATGCTGTTCATACCATAATGTTTCATTGCTCCTGTTTCTTTACCCTGTCTTCATTGCTCCTGTTTCTTTACCCTGTCTTCATTGCCAGCAACGCGTAGTCCCCCTACGATGTAACTAAAATGCGACAGCACGTACATCACGGTGTCCATGTGTTAAACAACTGTGTAACATCGTTTTTCAATTACATAGTTTAAATATAAACACAATTTATACGGAACAATAAGGCACAATATAACAATATAAACAATACAAACATTAATGTGAAAAAAGGTTTGTAACAAAAGCTAAACGTTTAAAAAAAGTTCATCTTCATTAGGTGATTGAACAGTTATTTACAAAACGAAATATAAATATACAAAGTGTAGTGAGTAACTAGTCATGAAAAGAAAAAAAAGGATAAATATTGCTTAATCGAATAAAAAAAATCTTATTCTTAGTAAAGCTTAACAAATTGTTTATTGTATCATGAACTTAAGAAAGTACTTATATACATTGATATTAATGCGCATTCCTTGACGTTTGTTCTAAAATAAAGTGATTTGGTGAGTGTGTTCAACTGTGATTAAAAACAAGGTGAACAGATCAGTTCCAAGGAAAACCTTATTCATACTATAGAAGTCACATTTAGTAATTATCATGTAAATTAGTCGTCATAAGCCATTTGATCCATTGGCTAAAAGTGGCTCAGAAAAAAATCGCGTCTGGTTAAAATCAAATTTCATAACAAAATTTCACTGCTAAAAACCTATGTGCTTACTTTATCAGAAACAGGTGTATTGTTTTGGATTAAACATGACCGTTTATTACACAGATCTTGCTATATAAGAAGCTGTGATTACTACCATCAGGTTGAGTGAAACAGGGATTTGAGGGTCACTTATCATAATTATAACTTAAAGATTATTAAAAGTAGACAAATATCAATTCGAGCAATTATATTGCTTTGAATGCTATCAGGGGTGTGGTTGCCTTATATGTACATGGACAACTAGCTAAGTTCTGTTACACAGGTGAGCGAAATAGGACCATAATGGTCCTCGTGTTTATTTCATATCTAAAAAAATCTACGTAAGTTGTCCTATCCCATAAGTACTATAAGTGCTTTGATCATTTTCTTTTGAGTGAAAATTACTCCGCTTATATCTATTTGTTTCGGCGGAGCTACCTGTGTTATTAGGAACTAAGTAACTGCATAAACCGTTTATTGAGTGTGTAGTTTATGACTCTTGAACACATTCCTGTCGACAACCTTCCCAAAATAATAGAAGTTGTTGTTTCCGCCTCTTCCTTATTAACGATTCCCACCCAGATCCCCCTTGAAAGACACTAGTTTACTGCACCCTGTAACGCTACGTGCTGCCTCATTGTATAAACAATCAAGTTCATCCTTCTAGTATTGAGGCATTGTAACATATATCGTTGCCGTATTCAAGAACTGGTCTAATGAATGCATCGTTTAAAACAACGAGTGTATTTATATGCAAGTTATCACACATACTATTCAGTGTTCACCGCAATCGTTAAGTATAAGGCAAGTAGTATCTTATATTATCATTTCCTCTAGAATTGTGTATTCATCCAATCAAAACGTAGGAAAATCAATGTTTGAGCTCTAAACCTTTTCAGACGCAATTTGTACAAGCATGGTATAGGAAACGTATTAAAGGATATCAAGTTGTTAAAGCTTCCCCTCATATGGGCGCTTTCAGACGCCTCTGCATCAGACGGCTTTTTGAAAACAATGCGACATAAGAAAACATTGCTTAAAACAGGCTACATGTATTGCTCCTTTTGTCACCATGAGTTCAACTCTATTCAATAATATTATAGGGAGTGTCTGTGCTTTTGCTTAGACGTGTTCAAAGTCGTCTGCCGCCGATGTATTGTATGTAAACACCTTTACAATACTAATGCTTAGGAAAGGTCATAATATTCCTGAAAAGTTTTGAAAACAACACCATTCATTCAAATCTGAAGTAAAACGACTCATGTTATATCACAGATATATGCATGATCGAAACGCGCACCCTGCCTATCTGTGATGAAGTGTGATATTAAATAAAACGCGCACCCTGCCTATCTGTAATGAAGTGTGATATTTAATAAAACGAAAACATGCCTAGGCCATGTAGAGAGTTATTCTTGTGAAAATCATATGTCGATAACCATGCAAAGGTCACGAAGAAAGTTAATCTTGCTTGCAAATATGTGAATACAACACGCATAGGTTATAAATAGTTAAAACATATCAATAAAACATGCCCTTCGTCATTAAGCTGCACGGATTTTCATAGCATGTCCATCAAGTCGTGTCCTAATTCATTTCCCACATACAGACGCCTGGCGACTTTTGAACACATTGTGGCAAAAATAAAAAATGCTCTTCTTGCGATTTCTCAATTTGCCACAATGTTTCAACTTTATTCACTAATGAAACATTTATTTTAAGCGTGTTGCCCTATAAGTATCTGGATGTTTTCAAAGTTGTTTGCTGCATATTTGTTGTATGTGAGAAGGGGGCAATACACAGAAAACTATATAATAAACCAAACTTGATTAAATTTTATTTTCATCCGTTTCTGCATTTGAACAAAACACTAAGCGAAATGAAAAGTGAAGATACTGATCAAACGGCACAGTCGTCTACGGTGTTTGCAAATGATCAAAGACGGGTTTTCTGACCACACGGCTTAATGAATCACATTAACGTATACGGTCAGTCAGTTCTAAAACACACACGGACTCTAGGCGTATGCATTGATGATAAGACGGCGCTCTCTGTGCATAGTATATATTTACAAAACTAGACTGTATATAAATAGGAAGCATGTATGTTTACGACTTTATAAAAAGATGTAGTGTATACAGATAAAGGAACAGCTGTCACCAGCTGGCAAAGAGACAGCGACAAGATTTCTGTTATTTATCTGCGGAACGTCTGTTGCATGGTAATGAAATATTTAACGATATCAACTGCGGCGTCACCAGAAGTATTTGTCAACCGTTATGTAATCGCTGTTTGTGGAATCTCTGATAATGCCTCGTGATTACTTTTAGCCGAAGCAAAAACTGTTTACGATCCTAGACACAAATGCTTGTCAAGCAGAAAGAAGTGTAGACCTTCACAAATATCAAAACCAAAATGTTAAGTAAGCTTGTGTATATTTTGTGATGACCATATATGGATGTACTCTATGTGATTGTTTATGTATTTGACGGGGAAAACATAAGAATAGAGATAACACTATAGATGATGGGACTGTGTTTGAATAGACTGTTCTATCAGGATGTGGACGGAATTGTTTCGGATATAAACACGTTAAAGGAGTTAAGAAAAAGAAAAAAGAAACCTAGCCTAGCTGACTTTCCGGTAGGTAAAATGTAGTTTTGCCAAAGTAATCAATCAATATGGTGCATCACCAATCAATCGATTCTTTGCGATCAGCGAATATTGGGATCGAATCTAACTTTGTCGTTGTTTAACTTAGTATTCCCTGTACTTATCATACTTAAATACATCATTAACCGATAAGAAAAGTTACGCAACAACAATAAGCAATTTCAAGAAGTTATATGATCGTAGTTGTTGCTCATTTTGTAACCGCACGTGACACAATGATCGTAGTTGTTGCTCATTTTGTAACCGCACGTGACACAATGATCGTAGTTGTTGCTCATTTTGTAACCGCATGTGACACAATGATCGTAGTTGTTGCTCATTTTGTAACCGCATGTGACACAATGATCGTAGTTGTTGCTCATTTTGGAACCGCATGTGACACAATGAGAGACTGAGCTGCGCGCATGTATCACTCTGTCCGTGGAAAAGTTCGGGAAAATATGAACAAGGTTCGCTCCCCGGTCTGGTTCTAACACAGACTTAACACATAGTATCACTGGATTCCACATTGGCGCTTAGGGTTGCGACTATTATATTACGAATAAACAATAAGATAGAACTAGTAAATTACCAACAAAACGCCTTTATGTAACTGAAATATTGATGAAAGTGACGTAGGAAAACGAAGCAATGTCTAGCGATTTGGCGACTTTATCTCTTGTACGAATGTGCGTATGCAACAAGGCACCTACTATCATGACACATCTCAAGTTGATTTTGACGTGATTCGTTTTTACTTTTCATCTCAATATGCATCTACGTCAATAACACATACATGTCTGCACAGAGGTCAAGGTCAGGTAGATGTGGTCGAGAAATATAAATATACATTCTATGTAAGCTCATACTCGTTTTGGGCACATATTGTCACGGATTTTACTTATTCAACATGTTTACTTGAGTGAACTATTCAGAAAAATAGTATTAGGAATTCCACATATTGTCCTATTGCCATGGAAACAATGTGCACAGTTGAGTGTTTTAGGGATATTTACCACTTATTTAAAAATATCGCAGCCATCTCAAATTATTTTAATCACAGAAAAAGACCTTTGTTTAATCAAATACATGTACTAAAGGGAACATATGCTTGTTGTTTGTATATATTTTTTAAAGACCTTATTTTGTTTTTGGAGCTTTGTCGTCTTTTCTTTGAATATATAAGATGATATTGATTTGCTTTTAACTGTAAAGTATTTGAAGTATAAGCCTGAAATACAAACATGGAATATTGCATACTTTATGTTTGTTGGAATGATACTTTATTCCACATTCAACCATTTTATTTCTTAGTTATATCACGACGTTTCCTGAGTAAGTTACCAGTATTACTTGTTGATTTATCCTGACACCAGAGAGTCAGTCGTAATGCTTAAACCACAATCCTGGCCAACAATCAACGAAAACCATTTATACCATTGTTCAAATGTTTGGTCAAATATGATGCTTTAAATGCTAGACAGTTGACAAATCGCTCGAAATTTGTTATAGAAAATGAATTATATGACTTTCTGTTCTTCCATGCTGTAAGAGAATCCACCTCGAGAACGATAGGCAAAGAACTTCCCTCATTGGCGATCAGAATTATTTAGATAGCATTACGGCTGACTCATCGGTATCAGGCCAAAAAGACTAGTAATCACTTGTAACTTAGCCTGGAATCGCCGCGATATAACTGAATATGTTTTGAAGTAAAGCACCACAAAACAAATAGACATAGCTGTGATTGATCAACTTTAGTAGAACGATGTTTTATTAATTGTAGTTGCAAAGGTGATTTTAATATGTGTGTATCAGAACAATTGTTAAGGTGAACCCATTCCCTTATGTAAACACACCTACAGCTCATGAGTTTGAAAACATCTAGTTAAAATATCGAATATCTCTCTTAATCAAAGTGTACCGAATCAAGTCGAAACATTTATAATGAACAATGTCTTCCATGACCACAATTATTTCAAATGGTTAAAGTTGTATTGTCAGAGAGAGAGTTAACGTTAAAGGTTACATATCATTAAGCACACTGTAGATCTAACAGCGAATTATTCCCCAATAACCCCAATAACCCCCCGTAAGTGCTATTATGCTGTTAACTATGTGACAACAACCGGAACCGTATCTCACGTGACAGACGTATAAGTCGATTTTCTTTTCACATACACTAAATCTGTATCAGACTACTTCGAAAACCAAGAGGATTTATAGGGAAAAGACTAAATGTCTCTATAATGTACGGTGTCCTGTTGAGGCCAGCGTGTTTTTCTGTGGACGGCCTCTTATCGTGGGCAAAAAAAAAGTGCGCGGATTTAAGTTAAATCCGCGCGGTTTTTTTAAAGGCTGTTTATATAGGATTCTATAGAGAATCCAGCAGAATTTTGTCGAAAAAAGATGCGAAATTTTACAAATAAATCCGCGCATCTTTTTTTCATGGTTGCCAAAACATCAAACTGAAAAAAAAAGTGCGCGGATTTAACTTAAATCCGCGTACTTTTTTTCAATGCGGATGAAACATTCGGTATCCTACGTACCTCAACACCGCTTCCAAATATTTCCCGCGTAAAATTATTCCCAGGACTATTTCTTCGAGCTATTTTCTCACATTCACCGAATGACGCATGCGGGATGGCGTCTGCAGGGCGTTGAGACTAAAAACAAATCGAATTGCTATCTAAAAACAAATCGAATTGTAAAACAACAACAACTGCCGCAAACCTTAATTTACGGTAAATCATTCGGAATGTGAATTAAAGATGGCGGTAAATACGGTAAGATACCATGTGTGTACAGAAATTATATTTACAGGCTCTATATTAGTATTAGAGATTGATTTATTGTTGTTAAACGTTGTGTTCAACCATTTTTTCAGTCACATCACGGCGGTCGGCTCACCGGTGTTGGCTGCTTTTCAAATATACTGTTGAATTAGAATTAACGATGGCTGGAGACACATAATACCCAAAACATTTGCTATTAGCTTATTTTGGAATAGTGAAATATAAAACAAAACTGTTTCTTACAAGTGCAGAGCAATTTATATGAAATAAAGATGACTGAAATTACCCCAAAATTATTTCGGCATAACAATGTGCATGCAAAGACAGTTTCCAGCTTCAATTTTTGACTGACATACACCACATATATATCTCTCCCCGCCACTGATGAAATGCATGCAGTTTACAGTGTATTCATCAAGAATCATCAAAGTGTCTTTAGTAATGTTAAATTTGTTATCAGCTCAAGTCTGGTGTACTGTTACTGTGCAGTTGTGTGACTTCAGGTGAAAGTTGAGAGTAAAAGGAATAAGTACTATTGCATCTGTGTCATATGGTGCTACTGGGACTTTCCAGTTTGAAGATGTAAGTTACATCTGCAGGTAAATCATCTGATGATGTCCACATTTCTCAGGCTGTTATTTACC
>JAUELF010030356.1:0-17414 GCA_031471495.1 Clinocardium nuttallii
TGCAAGACTGGATTATGGCCCTTGAAATTGTCAAAATTGCTATAATAGAGCTTGTTAACACGATACAGTCTTTAGTTATGATTGTATCTCAATCAAACTTATACAGTAGTTAGATATCTATGAGAGCTTGGTTCCTTTCACAAACCAGTCAGATCCACCTATGCAAGACTGGATTATGGCCCTTGAAATTGTCAAAATTGCTATAATAGAGCTTGTTAACAAGATACAGTCTTTAGTTTTAATTGTTTCTCAATCATACTTTTACAGTAGTTAGATATTCATGAGAGCTTGATTCCTTTCGAAAACCAGCCAGAACCGCCTATGCAAGACTGGATTATGGCCCTTGAAATTGTCAAAATGGCTATAATACAATTTGCATGTGAACAATAGAGCCTCCATTTACAATCTGACCTTCACCAAACTTAGATAGTAGTTAAACTGTAGATGAGAGCTTCGTTCCTTACGAAAACCAGCCAGATCCGCTCATGCACGACTGGTTTATGGCCCTTGAAATTGTCAAAATTGCTATAATACAGCTTGTAAACACAATAGAGCCTCCATTTACTATCCAATCTTCACCAAACTTAGATCGTAGTTAAATATTGATGACAGTTTGGTTCCTTTCGAAAACAAGCCAGATTTATGCCAGTAGAGCATAGGCCCGTGGGTACTTTCATGAATATATCTCAGTAACTACTAAGGATATTGACTTGAAACTTCATTTATATCTTCAAGGATGTCATACAGTCAAGTAAGATAACTCTTGTATGAATTTGTTACAAATTATGGCCCTTGTTTGACTTTGAAAATGGTAAAAGTTTTGCATGCATGGTACTATAATGCACATATCTCAGTAACCACTCAGGGATTGATTTAAAACGTCAATACAGTCTTTAAAAAAGGTATCAAACAATCAGGTTAGGTAACTCCTGACTGAATTTATTATAAATTATGGCCCTTTTTGAAGTTAGAAATTTGGATTAAAGCTTTCCATGCAAGGTCTTTTCTCACAAACAGCAGATGCTATTCAAACACAACTTATCCATCTTGATTTATAGTTCTAATCTATCAAGCCACTATCTCAGTAACAACTGTTGTCTATAGTATCAAATTACAGCTCTTGTTATTCATTGAACTTGGACGACCAGAGTGAAATCTTTAACTCTTTCCCTGATACAAATGAGCCGTCCAACAAGAAAACCAACATTATGGACTCTGCATAAAGTATCGACCCGGATCAGCCTTGGCATGCCGCACAAGCTGACCCGGACAGACTCTTTTCAACTTCTGTGGATTTTCTGTTTCCGGAATCATTACTCTTTACCTCTATCCTCCTGATATGGAATGTGTTGACCCAGATTAGTCTGCATAGACTGCGCAGGTTAATCTTGATCAATACATTGCGCAGAGTCCATTATGTTGGTTTTCTTGTGGAACAGCTTGTATGGCCTTTGATGCATCTGCAAATGTCTTGTGAAATAATGTGAAAAAATGAGAAATTGTCGATATATATGGTAGATGATTATTAATTAGATATTGAAATATTCATATATCTAGAACTGATAGCCAGTTAGATGAATTATCTACAAATTTGTTTTTAGTGTAGTTTGGAAGGGTCCAATTATTTCATAAAGATTATTGGGTAAAAATACCTGAAGAGTACCTTACAATTGAACAAATTATCTCTTAAATAAGATAATGCATAATTCATTATAAATATTTGGGCATGAAAGTATATGATTATTCCAGAAATGTTGGCCAGGAGCTGCCATTGAGTTTTGTGACTATATGATACAGCATATAAGTGACTGTGTCAGTGTATCTATGGATGACTTCTGTACAGCTAAAGAAACAGCAGAGAAGGTAACCCCAATATGATTCATAGAAATGACTTCTTCCCAAACAATTTGTTGCCAGTGCAAACAGTGAAGACTAAGGCAAATCTGTGCATTTACACAGTCACCAAAGTTTTTATTTTACAGCCACATATATATGTAATATAGAGATACTCTTTACATGAATATTTTCATAATTCTCACAGTATCATGAGTATGGGATATATTTCCAAGAGGATGATATAAATTGGTATCAACACCATTAACCCTTTCTTTCTCTCATATGACAATTCTGCAGCAGACGACTTTGAATATATTTTGTCAAAAAATAGAAAATCTCTATAATTGAATGGATAACCTATGACTAAAAGTGGAAAACATTGTGGCAAAAGGAGAAATTGCTCAAAAAGCTGTCTGCTGCAGAGGTGTCAGAAAGCGTCTATATGAAAGAAATGGTTAACTTTATAAAATATTGCACAAGTTACCAGGAATAACATAAATATTGATCATCAATCATATATGTATAATAATTTATTCATTATTGTATTTTCAATGCAGGTAATTCTATGTGAAAATTACTTAGCAACAATAAATTCATGAAACTTTCTATTGCCATATAATTCCAATATTGAAACTTGACTGATAAATGAACTGTATAAATGTAATTTTCTATAACAAGGGTGCATATTGCATGTCATTGCAAAGCCCTTTGCTTTTAATTGATAAAAATGTATTGAAATGTTGTGATTTTGACCATTTGATCAAATCCACCTTATTATTATGGAGGTTTACTTGACTTTGAGATTACAATGTTTCTAAAAGCCTACAGAAAACTGATAATAGATCATATCTGATTGAAAAAATGTCGGAAACAGAGAAATTGCTCTAAGGTAACAGTTACTCTTTTTCCAACAATTTTGTTTCTCTTTATTAAAATTATACTGCAGATTGTGCAGATTCTTTCCATGGATGTTTTAAAAGCAGATGTCTCTAAAAAAAACTTCTTCTCTAACTTTTAGTAAAATCATATAACGTTTATAGCTCTTCTGTTTTTCAAATAAAAAGGTAAAGATTTTGTGATACCTTTGGCGTCTTTGTCTGCGAAACTAACCTTGCCTCATAACTCAAAAAACGTTTCAAATTTACAAATGTTCATAGGAACAATACACATGTTTATACCAAGTCACATAACTCTGGCTTCAACAATTATTCAGTAATACTCTTTTTTTGACTTAGAAAGAAGCAGACAAGCGTTGGCTTACGCGCTCTTGTTTACCCATATTTTGATTTTGGTCACTACTTGAGATTCTATTCATTGTGTTATATTACAGACAAATAATAGATGTGAAACAATGTTGGAGCCTTTAAAACTTCTAAGGGTCAGACTGCAGCAATTAGATGACATCATACACAAGTATGAATGTCCACTGACTTTAACAGAGTTTCTTGAGGTACGTAACAGAGATTATTACCTATATCCCATTCCCATATACAGACACAATCTGACGTCTCCGCAGCAAATGACTTTTGAAAACATTGTGACATAAAGAGATTTCTCCATTTGCTTAAATGTTTTCAACTCTTCACTTATAATTTTTTCTTTCATAGAGATTTTTCATGTTTTTACTTAGATGTTTTCAAAGTCGTAGGCACAAAGATGGAAAACCTCTTCAAATCTAAGTAGTAGTATAGATTAAAGTTTAAGGTCAAATTACGCTAAATACATCCGCTGACTTGGTGATCTACAGTACGGTAGTCCCTCAATAAACCTTTGTTTGTGTAAAAATGAGTGTATACCATCACCAGTATGTATTGAATATATGACATTGAGTTTAAATGCATTGTGAATGTGTATAAGACACACTGGAAATGATCGATTTGATCAGTTTTGGTAGTTTGACCTTGTTTGAAAGTGAAAGTAGAGAATGTTAAACACCGGTTTGTCAAAAATGACGGTAATCATTTTCGCCTGGTGAGTTCTTTCTTGCATAATGCATGACCCCACATTTTCTTTGGATTGTTTTAGAGGTAAGCTTAGAGGTAACACTTTTCAATGATATATGATGTTCTACTTGAGAAACGCTTAGAAAGTGTGACAATTGATGACTGAAACCGGTCGATTTACATGGAAACAAAGAAGGAATTTATATAGTGTATTGTAACCTAAAGAGCTTTTTGATGGGATATATAAAAAGCAAATTTTGTGTCAGCTGCACATATTGAAGCATACTAGGGTACTTTATGGTGTGGGATTCAGTCAAATTGCCTGAAAAATGATGGAACTGGGTGCCTGTAGTGTAATTTAGACTCATGGGGATATCCAGCCATTATGTAATAGCCTTTTTGACATTTTTCCACAAAAAAAGATGTTCCTCGAGCTATATAAAGTGTTCTTTGATTGGTTAGTTGCCTAAAACAGGCAAAGTCATGAAGTTTAGTCATGTCTTTAAACATGTGACACAGTAAATCCTAAAAATGTTATGTATTTCTGCTTTGTTTGTATTTGAGACATGGATGATGTGCGAGCGCAGCAAACTAGCCGGACTCAAGTCGCGAAATCTAGGTTTGGGTTGCATAGGACATTTGAAATTTCTTTGTAAAATGTTGCCTCATTGTCCTAATATTTGCTATTTTGCTTTCATTTGATATCATTCTCTGTAGATTTACAAGCAAACCGATATCTGAGGTCAGAAAAGTTTCTAAAGAAGTTTCAGAATCCACAAAAATGACAGGTCAATTTTGTGTCGTCTGCAAAAGTGACGATACTGCTTGCCTAAAGTGTCTGAGAATGCGTGTTGCATAAATATAAATTTTGATCATTTCAATGAACATTTGACACAGTAAAATCAAAACTTGTGATGTGTTTTCTTAATTTTCCTTGCAAAGTCATATGTATACGCAAAAGCATAACTCTTTGCCGGTTTAGCCAAAAACCTAAATTTAGGAGGTATAGAAAGATCTAACGGGTCAATAAGAACATTAATGGCCAGGCGCGGCTCATTTATTTATATACTGATTAGATTAACATATGACTGCATATTTCTTGAAAGAAAATTATACTCCGATGTCTCTTCTATTCAGATTGTGGTTTCCTAGACAAACCTGAACACGGACAGGTCCACACCATCGACACTACTTATCAATCCATCGCTACATACACATGCGATACTGGGCATGAGCTTTCTGAAACAAATGTCAAAGTTTTACAAACCGAATGTCTTGAAACAGGAAACTGGTCCATTGCGAAGCCGTCATGTAAACCGATAGGTATATTATAAGTCATTATCTATCGTCGTTTCGTATGTTTAATTGGTACGTTGTTACACAATGTCGTTTAAAAAGTTATAAACGTGTATATATATGTACTGGAGCAATAGTTTGTCGTTGATTAGAAGATAATTTATTAAGGAAGATTATTCATAATGTCACCATGTCCATATTGATTAAAAAAATAATTTTCCCAATCACCTAAGCGTTTTAGGTTTAGTAAAGCTACATGTACATGTATTTTTAAAACACTGGTATGACGTAATCTATTGTTGTTTCAGTACTGTATTATTTATACTGGACTGTTTTCAATAGACCACAGTCCAATATTAACTTGAAGTTCAATATTAGTATTGCAGTCCAATATTAGTAATAATATTGGACTGCACGTGATTAATATTGGACTGTGGTCCTTTTCCCCCATTTAACAAGATATATATATCAAAGATTTAAGTTTCATAGTATAAAGCCTAAGTAGCGAACTATTGCATGTTATTGTCATATTATGCTAATTGGTGTTTTAAGTAAGATATAAGCCTTAAACCCTCCAATATGTCAACTACTAGAATACCCTAGGCGCTACGCGCCTTGGACAGTCCACTATTTGACTGTTATCCCTTACTTAAAAAGGATAGATTCCTATTAGCTGTATTATTCCAATTATTAGACTGTGGAAACTTAACTAAGCCCGAATACGGAAGCATTACAACTGATGGTACGACATACAATTCCGAAGTAAGTTTTACGTGTGATATCGGATATGAAATAGCGGGAAAGAACACCAGTCACATCACTCGTAAATGTCTGTCAGATGGAAATTGGTCTAACAGTACACCAACGTGCCAGAAAAAAGGTAAGTAACACAATAACATAAAGAGATCTTTGAAACCATGATTCTGAATTGCATTCATATTTTCTTATTAAATATTTTAAATAGTGTTTCAGTTTTATCCTGAAAAAAGACTCCTCTTGATAGTCCAATGTTTTTTCATCTGTATGAAAATCCTTATTCGATGTAATCGTACAATTCCAATGGCCATGACGAGGATTTATCTCAAGTTGCGTTGTTAAAAAAAGAGAAGCATTTTATAGTTGTAGGTGAAGAAAGACTAGTAAAGACTCTGATGCTTTCGTATGAACATGGACAGTGCTATAAACATGATATATGTCTCGCTAATTTTATACAACTGTTTTTAATTTTATACCTAGTAGAACTTTTAAGACGGAATATAGAAACAATATACAACCTTTGTTATTTTCAATAACGAAATAAAACAATTTCCCCCAAAACAGAACGTGAAATCCCATTTCAATGCCGTTATATAATATGTCAGTGACGTTACCATATTTGTTCCCGACTCCGTTCTGAATTTATCAGTAGTCTGTCCTTTATATTCATTTAATTGTCATCATATGTGAGAAAACCTAACCTGTTGCTTTAAAGAGAGTAACTTCTCTTTTGAGTATTACACTATTTTTATAACGAACCATTATTCAGTAATCTGTCATGTACACTGCCATTTTATTGGGTTTACTATCAGATTGTAGTGTTATAAAAGCACCAACTAATGGGTATGTAGCGCTGAATGAAACAACATACGAGGCCGTAGCAAATTTCACATGCCACCCTGGTTTCGAGTTCAATGACACGGTGATTGTAAGAACGGAATGCCAAGCCAACGGCACGTGGTCATTAAGTACACCAGTTTGTAAACCTAAAGGTATATATTTACATTTGCATAACTCATATATCCCATTTAAGATTACGATAAATCCCGAAATTGCTAAGCGTACATGTACATACTATTCGTTGTAGAACTCCGACCGTAAATGATTCAATGCGTTACCTATATGTGACATTGCCTTGCATTTACCCACATTGTAAATGTTGTTGAATCAAACTTAACCTGTTCAATACCAAACAATAAGAGGTCAAAATATTTTATTACAATGGTGTGCTTCAGGGATTCGTGTATCCGTAAGTGATCATATGATTAAAAATGAATAAACCAGAATCTAGACTTTTCAAAAGGCGTGTATGTGTTGTACCATGTTACATATATCCGGATTTATTTTATATACACTTGTATATAAAAAGGCTTGCTAAATCCAAGCATAGGAGTTGAAATAGTGTTGAATGAATAAGATTAAACTAAAATAAATTGCAATAACATAACATAATATAATGTTATGCAACAACCACTTTCGTTAGGTTTTTTCTGAAAGATTTGTTGTATCTTGCTATAAATACGATATACAATCATAGACTGCGGAAACCTGACACGACCTGCCAATGGGAACATTCAAACACACACTGGTACAACTCTATTTGAATCAGTTGTACATTACACATGCAACGCCGGCTACTTTCTAAAGGATATGAACGTCACTTATGTTAGCCGCAACTGTAACGCAACAGGACAATGGTCAGGTAGCGCACCGACCTGCATGATCAAAGGTAAATAACAGACTTATGGTACTTAATTTATAACATAATATCCATTGAATCTTTGTTCCTGGACACTATTTTTTATTTAAATATAATTATCATTTGCAGTGTGTGTAAGTTTTGAACGTGTTTCTACGTACTGTCTCCTTGAAACGTCCACAGGATCGTTTTATAATTGTACAGCGAGTACGCTTGGATATTTTAGATATGAACGATCAAAAGACGAATGCTGTTTAACATCCTTGGTGCATGGCAGTATATTGTTAATTACGAAGCAGCTGTTAATATAAGAATGAAAGGACTTAAAGTTTCCAATTATATTGATAATTAGAACTTAACAATAGGAATTCCTGAAAAAAAGCTTAGCACATGTTTGTTACGAATCATATAAGCCCATGTATCACACGTCTGATGATACTATTCAATATCAAAGACAGATAATAACCTGCTTAAGTAATAGCAACTCCTTAAAGTTAATTCAGATGAGTTCATATTTCTTTGGACATTCGTAGTTTATGTTTATCTGAAGGTTTAATCTACAAGCTGTGTCTTTTACACAGAAATGCGCGTCATAAGTGTCACTTATATAAATAACACGGCATATTGAATGACATGAGTAACCAATTAATATCAAATTGGACAAACAGTGAGATGGGCAACGAGAATCCATACTTACATAATTTATCTTAGCAATAAACTATACATGGGATATATGCCATAAGTAAATACACCTATATCCTTTTTAATATAGTTTTAAACAACATACTTTCATCCTGTGGAAGACAGTGGTGTCTTGGTCTAGCGTCGTCTCCTCGTACCAAAGGTCCAATGTTGGAATTCCGTGGTGAGGTACTGTCTCTAGATGTATCTAAACAAACGGTTTGTGTAAAAGTTAAGGCTTCAGAAAGCAGATACAGAAAGTGAAAAAAAGCTGCACGCTTGCTTCTTAATCGATGTAAAATAAATTAGTTAATGCATGTATACGGTTATGTTCGTTCTTTTTTACTGACAGACTGTCGTGGATTGGAGATTCCTGAACACGGAAAGGTGCTATATGGTGCTACAACCTATCAAGCCGTTGCTAACTACTCATGCGATTCGGGTTACAAATTCACCAATACAAACAAAACCGCCCTACATAGAAAATGTCAATCGAATCAAACGTGGTCAATGGAAAAACCCAAGTGTATACCAAAAGGTACGTGTATAACATATAAAACAAGTTAAATAAGGAGGCACATTCCGTAGACATTATTGTTACACTTTATATACGAAATTCAGCGTGATTCTCTTTAGAATGTTGCTTTAGTCAGTTACAATCTAACAAGAGACATTGAAAGAAAGTCGCAATGCCCACCAGCTGACTTTGATGTGTGACCATGATATATATGATCTTAATATAAACCACGTGTTTTATACCTAACTTCATCTTCATTAATATTTTGAAATGTGACACATTTTCCCCGAGGATGTCATCAGTTTATAGTCTGGCTAGCCGGTCGCATTGGCACAATCACAGACTGATCTTTACTGTTTGCTGCACAACTCAACATTTTATCTTGATATCCCTTAAATTGAAATGGACTCTTTCAAATGAGAAAATGGAGATATCAATTTAAAATTGAAATTGGTTCATGAGTAAATAACGTTTCAATGAGTAATGCTGATCTATGATGGCATATAACTGCTGTGAGATTACTATTTGGTATAATATTTTCAGTTTATCTAGTTAGGGTTTGAAAATATTACTTAATAAATAACATAATAACTTGTTAACTAGATAAAATTCGTGTTACCACTAAATTATGTTTTTGAAGCGTTATACTCATAACAGTCCAGAACTGCCTGCCGTTACCTTTTCCTACTGTTAACACTAACATAATTGAACATAAATCGTAATATACTACCTTGTTTACAAGGTAAGAATTGTGTTGCCAGTTAAAAAATAAATAGATGTATACGCCAATTAACTTACAACTTGAATCTTATCTAATTAACTACTTAACATTTCACATAATAAGTTAATAACCTCTCACATAATAAGCTAATAACTAGATAAGATTCGTTATTATATAATGGTACCATTAACGTAAAACTGAAATCCTATCTAATTAACTGCTTATTATGTGGTTAACTATATAAGATTCGTATTACCATTTAATAGGCATCTGTGGCGGATCCAGGAATAAGGGGCGGGGTGGATTTGTTCACATGTTCATTGAAATGACACCTTTTAAGCGGTTGATCCTTTGTAACCCTTTGTTCAAGAGTACTTGTCTTCATCTAATAAATTGTACACAGTTATAATGAGAACTATTTACATCTGTATCTACATGTTCTAGTTATTGAAAATTAAAGCTGAACATCATTGTCATGCCTTGATTGAAACAAATTAAACAATGCTTTCAAGATTAACAAATACGTTTTATTACCAGAATAATATTTACAGTGTGATGTTGTGCTTAACCTATACTATAACACAAGTGAAATAACTAATTCAATACAAACCAATATAAAATACAAATATTAGGGTCCATCTAGCATGTCAATATTTACAGTTGTCTCAAAACAGCTGAAAATGTTTTTATTATTCCAATAGGTTTTCAAGAAACCAAAAGTGAACTAAATGTAGTGGTTTTTTATTTCCTTAAACTGAAAATCCTTCTGTTTGAATTAGCACGTAACACATTTTACAGAAGGCGTTCACTTTTTTCATATTATAAAATCATCTACAAAATGACAAATTAATGATGAAATGTATTTCTAAGATAAAATTATCACACGATTTTACCGAGATTTGAACTCGCGCATGTCTTGTGCGCAAAGGTACTTAAGCCAGGTGCGTTTCCAATGCAATAAGCACCTACAGTATTACATCATTCGAATGTCTGGTCGATTTATCTCGCAATAAACGCGTGATCTATAACTGGTAACACGAGTCACCCAGTTATTATGTTACTTATCAAATGGTTAACAAGATAATTTTCATGTTGCCACTCATCGATTTATATACAACTGGATATCTAGTTACGAGTTATTATATGTAATAATAAGTAGTTAACTAGATACGATTTCAGTTGTAAGATAATAGACATATACATCTATTTATTGGTAACTCGAATTACGAATCCTATCAGTTGAGCAGTTACTATGTTACTTATTAAGTGAAATTCGCAAACCATAATAAGATAATCTATTAGTGTTGCACAGTATATAACAAACATGTAACGGTTGGCAGTTCTGGACACTTCATTCTTATTTTTAGTCTTACGTTTCGGGAAAAGCATGGTATGGTAACACGAATCTTATCTAGTTAACCAGTAATTATGTTACTTATTAAGTGAAATGCGCAAACACTAACTGGCAGTAACATGCCACAATACAGATAATATCATATGAAACCTCCACTTTATTTCTTAAAGAATCATCTATTATAAACTTATTAACTTTAATTAAACATTTATTGTTTCTTTTTATGAAATACTTTGATTAAATTACAGTAACAATCACTTTGTTACTTTTAATTTTCTACATCAATAATCTCACTCAGAAAATCAAATTGGGACATATTGCATCCGCTGTTCTTTCATAAAGCAGACACAATTATTTCGACCAGCAGCATGGACCAGAATATTTTAACACGAACATATTTCGCTTCTTAGGTTGTATATATTTTCTTACACAAACAGAAATGTTATAATGGAGCTCTCTCCAACAGATGATTGCATTCTAGAACATAGGAAACATCTCCCATGAGCGTGTTCTACCCAAGATTGCCTCTTCAAACCAAAGATTACTAGGCCTATTATTGGCAAAACGAACTTAACTTTCAACATACATGTACTTAAAGTTTCGTTTGGAAATGATTTGTGTCATCGGGAGTTCTATCGCTTAGTGCGACCTTGATATGTAGAAAAAGATATAAAAAAATGTAACATGAGCGTTAAGTTGAAATACTTATGTATAATCGGATGAGTAAATTTAGAAGACATTCGGGGTTTTAAACGATAATATTTGTATTTACAAGCTGAATCAAGTTATCCAAATATATTGCAGATTGTGGAATACCACTGAACATTTCTCATGGAAAGGTAGACATTCCAAATGGTACAATATACAACAAGTCGATCAAGTACAGATGTGATGATGGATATGAAATACAAAGGAATAAGTTCAGCATATCTGCCAGATGTAATGAGAGCGGAACTTGGGATTCTAATGCACCAGTTTGCAAAGGTAGGACTCAATGTCATAGTTTATGTATTGCGTCTGTCACATATAATCTTAGGTTGCCATGTGTATGGTTCACAGTTCAATTTGTAATAACTGTCTGAATTACATTATAACGTATGTTTTTTTCTCTGTTTGGCTTTTTTTAAGTCCAGCTTTACTGTACTTTGATTTTAATGTATTCAGATACGAATTCCAAATGATTATTCGTGAATGTTTATTGGATGAACTATTGAAAAGGTACTAAAATCTGTTTTTTTGCCAAAGTGCATGGACAGAAATGACTTAGTCAGGATAAATCATATTATTACTGAATTACACATGTACATGGCCGTCTTTTCTTTAAAGCTGTACAGTGCTAAGATTTTCTTCTTTTATCGGCTAAATGGTTCGGGATTGTATCAACACACAATTCACAACACTGGATTAACAGCCCGCGTCCTACCAACTGAGCTACCAGAATTCGTTGACATTATGTTCAAACCTTTCGGCTTTCGTATAACAATTACACGAATGATTGTAAATGTTTTGTATAGCCAAATAGGGTTTTGCTATTTCTGAAACATACACGTACAGGCTAGGCTGTCTACTAATATCAATGAATAGAATCGAATATACAATTCCAGCTACCTTTTTTGTCTTAAGTGACACATTCAGTACTTTTTAATTGAAAGTCAGGAATCACATTGTTTTAAAAATCATTTCAAAAGTTTTGACGAAGGCACTTATATTGAGAATTCTTTAAAACTTCAATATATTTTAGATATAAACGAGTGTCATAGCAGGTCGACCCATGACTGTAATGTCTTCGCGGATTGTCTAAATATAAATGGCAGTTACGAATGTCAGTGCAAACATGGATATACTGATACTGGGCCATCAAATCCTGGAAGAAACTGTAAAGGTAGGCAATAACATATGACTCCGCGCAAATGACTCTAAAAATATTAAGTCAGTATTGCTGCGTTTTTACCATTTCTTCAACGTAAAAACCTAGTCATACGAAATCCGATGTCGTTGTTCAGGCGGCCGCGCGGGATTGCTGGCGGCTTCAAACACCTACCTACGGTACAGAATATATATTTTTACGGTTGACATATTGTAACAAAACTTGGTATGAAGAAAATGTTCATGGATAACGTTATTTCATGGTTATGCGTTTTAGGTTCCTAGGATCAAGGTCAATATCCCTCTTTCTAAAACAAAAATGGTTGAAACTGAATATCTTTAGTTACGGATGACGTACGTATTGAAAACAAACTTGGATTCGCACTTCTTCTGCAATCATCCAATTGGAGCAATTGCCTTTATGATTTTCGAAATAAAACCCTCAAAGTGTTAAGGTGATCAGTCGGACAAATCGATTGATTAAAGTTATACATTCCACAGACGATTTAGAAAGGACCTTTTTCACCTTTTTATCTGTAAAAGTAGATCTGAGTTAGAGTCAAACTCGTATTATTTTGTTTATGTTATACCTAGAATAATATTTGCAGTAATGTTTGCACTTTCGGAGTTTTGATCCTAAAACTGAGGGCAAGTCACTTTAACCCTTTCTCACATGCAACCAATCTGCGACACACAACTTTTAAATATGGAAAACTTCTTTTACAATATGGTAAGTAAAGAATAGACTTTGACACATTATATCAAATGGGTATAGTGCTTGTTATGCGCCTTTGGCTTATTGTTTTCAAAAGTCACCAGCATTGTGTGTATCAATGCGCCTGTATATTGTTAAGGATTTAACTGTCTCTTTCAGATATTGATGAATGCTCGTTACAAGGCTTCTGTGATACACAGGGTACACGGTTTTGTGAAAATCTTGTTGGTACCTACTATTGCATATGTAATCACGGATACCAGGACAAAAACTGTTCACACGGTAAGAAACTTAGTCTAAGAGTGTTTGTGTAGACACGATAAATACATTGTCTCGGGATCTTATTGAAAACCTGTCCTAATTATCAACATCAGGAATAAGTGAATTGATACAAGCATGATGTTACAGACAGACCAAACATAGTGTGCATGGGGCAAACACACAATCACATGGATTCTCATTTCCGACTGGTTGATTAATATGCAATAGATGGAAACATACTCAGATACATCGTCGACCTCATGATAGAATGGTCTCATGTTTGATACCCGTGAAAGCTGGTCCAAGACGTGTGACTGTAGTATATAACATGCACTTTGGTGTCAATCGGACCCCTTATATAAGACAACTCAACCATAATCATATAGTGTTTGTATGTTATCTTATATGTTAGCAGCTGCAATTATGTGTGTCATATTTATTCGACATTATGACTTTGTGAGTGTAATTTTAACCTACATTAAGACTTGCCAATAGTTGAAACTATATTTATATATATTTTCTAGTAGAATACTCTTAAAGGTATTTGGTATTTCCGAATAATAGTGTATACAAGAAAATTATAGACCAATTACATATTTTGAGAAAAATGCACCAATGTGTAATAACAACAATTTGGACATGTTATCTCAGTTCTTGGGTGACAAGTCTTTGTGGGGAGTTGTCAAAGGGCGTTTTGTCTCAATTGTCGGGCGATATTGGGCGAAAAGTTGTCTTTGGGCCGAGTTGTTTGAGGGTGGTGTATTCCTGTTTTGGAGCGACTTATATTTTGGGCATATTGTCTCCAGCAGTTTTACTATTTTCTAGATATTAACGAATGTGAGGTAATCGGTTGTGGAGGAAACGCTAACTGTTCCAACACACGGGGAGGCTACTCGTGTAGATGCTTTGAAGAGTATCCGAAAGGAAATCCATATATTCACTGCTACGGTGAGGGAAGGGCAACACTGTTTGCCATTTATTTATTTGCATTTTTTGTTGTCAAATTTCGACCTACATTATATCAAACCGAATATATTTTTAGTCCAAACCAATTATTACTTTCTAACATATAAGCTATTTTTGAAAAAGAATAATCCAGCTGGTGCGATAAAATGGGAAGAACGATTATCATTAGAATTAATAGTTGAGCGTCCTTATCAAAAAGTTACCTTCAATGACTTATTCAATGACTTTATACCATATTCACAGGCTGATCTGGGTCTTCACTGTTCAAAGCCGCGCATAGTTGGATAAAGAAATATCATTTAAAGGATCAATTGTTATTAATCTTTATTGCAGTTATAAATGTACAGCATGAACTTACCTTCTAAAACATTAAATAATGCACTATTTACACTGTCTTAGGAGGTGTGAAGGCAATTACATGTTTAATAATTCTAGCTGCAACGAAACTTACATTATCCTTTATATTTACAATCAGTGATTTTAAGGGTGTTTTAGTTATAAAATATGTATTGATGGGACATAAGTGAACTTTTTATTTTTTCGGATCATTGTATTTTATTTTGATATGCTTTTGTAGGACTCCAAATGAAGGTTAGAATGCAGACATAGCTCCGCGATTCAATTAACTTCTTGAATCTATAGATACTACTATGGATATTATTTGAGTTATGTATAAAGAGTATTCGGTACAATCGCAAAACAACTACAGTCAAAGAGTAAATGCGAAAAAAAGACGTTTTAAATCGTTCTGGTTCCGTGACAATCAAGCACACACCCTTATTTACTATGTCATTGTATGAGGTTAAACATGACCTCACTTTATACAGGGGCGAATTTGTGGATCCTATAGCATTCAGTGCATCAATTATTTAGTAAGGTAGTCGGATTAAAACCAACCAAAACGAGCCGATACATATTGTCCAGTATTCAGACTCTTTACATTCTAACCTCCATCCATAGTATATTCGTCGGTGATAAAGTTGCATGAGTGCTTGATAGTTATGTCTGCGACCTGCATGATGAGACATCCTGCTTTAACGGCTCGATTTCTAAAATTCATAATTACATAACATTATATATTAGAAACGTACTCGTACATAACTATACCATTTTAATACAAGGCTGTGTTGCGATTTCTTGGTATCTATATTTAAAATTGTAATAAGTCATTGGAATTGAGGTTTATTATCAGTTGCTTTGCTATATATAACACATATAAAAGCATTGTTGTAGCAAACAAATCATCTAGAATAATGAATATGTTATATATGTTACAGAAAACACGATTATCGATTTTGAGCCACCAGTAGAGCCAACACGTGGTAACACTAATAATAGAATGGATATTAATTATGTGCACTTCCTGTTTCCATACTTTGGTAAACAATATAACCAATTCAAGGTGAGTTTAATCAAGGATAAGATAAGACGTATTATAATTTGATCTTCCTGGGGAGTTCATCAGATCTGTTATTTCCCGTTTATTTTGTTGTTCCGTCATCAAATATGTATAGACCGCTGGAGCATTTTTTCCACCTAAAGACGTTTGGTAAAAGCTTAAATATCTTATAAATCGTGTTCCACTCACAGGCGACAAAATATAAATTTGTTTGCAACATAACATCAAGCGCATAACGCGGGAAATGGCGATGATATAAAATGTGAATTGAAAAGTGAAAAACGAACTTAATTTCCAATTCGCACAGTTCTCTCATTACTGCTTTTTGAAAGGCGTTTCAGTTTAAACATATTTTATTTCAATGATTTACAACGTTTTTTCAACAAAAGAAATAATTGAAATGGAAGCTTGTTTTAGCTTTTTACGTTCCTCTCCTGAAATATAGGCATTTACTTTTATGTTTGCGTTCTGTTAAAATTCAACGTGTTCAATCAACTAAACAAGGAACAACTGTTGAACGTAAACTGCATGTCGGTTCGTCGAATATCTTCCGTAAGCCGTCATGACGTTTAATTATAGTGAAAACAGAGATTCTATCTGGAATTTAGACTCAGAATTCGATAGACAGACGTCTTCGCAAGCCCTCTGTTATCGGGAGAGAACAGATTTTTACAGACGTTATACAGATAAAGGCCTTAATAAATGCATTGATGAAGTGTTAATATGCCATTTTACATAATCACCTCTGTTTCGCCTGCACTGGCTGTGCGACACATATGAGACACTTTTAAATGGTCTTTCCCGCTCTCGTTTTTCAGGCTTTCTCTAAATTGGTTATAATAAAGTACACTATTATACTGACGATTTCATCGTGAAAACAACATCAACTATGCATTTACAGTCTGTTGTATCTGTTGCCTGCATTGTCGCTTATATGACCAGTACTCTGCGAAAAAAGAAACGTATTCATAAGTGGTGTAGACAGAGATCTGAATTCGCATCTTCGCAATTAGATCCAAGTAACCGGTATTTGTTGTTTATGTTCTGGGTTTTTTGCGCACATGCGTTGGTTGATCTGGCCCTGTAGTGGTCAATTATGTATTATGGTTGATTTACGCACCATACATATGTTAACTGTTAGACCCGCAACGGTTACGTTGAGTGATATACCATGTAGCTCATTCCCTTTGTATTTCTTTACCCTAAGGCCGCTCTGGATGGCTTTATATCAATTGGAACACAAACAGTATATGACACTAATGCGCCGTCTGATCCAAACGCATGGCAAGGCAGCACTCGGTACAACCCTGGATACCAAGCGGTGGTAGTCCTAGCGCCATTCTGGACTGATCTTGACACAACTAATATCACAAATGGTGGTGTGTTTGTCCACGTATATTCTGC
>JAUELF010030466.1:0-17414 GCA_031471495.1 Clinocardium nuttallii
ACCGCCGTGATATGACCAAAGCTGTTGAAAGCGGCGTTAAACTCCAAACAAACAAACATTCAGAGTCTTTACCACTAACCAGCATTTTTTGAGTATTTGTTCCTACTGTAGATAAAACATCTCAACGGTTGAATAGGGTTTTAAGTTATTGTGTTATATATAACCTTTTATTTTAAAACTCAAAATATATTTACGAACAACATTGAACGCTTTGAAGTACAAATGTGCGCCGTAATGCGGTAAGCGTCAATGAATCAATATAAGGTTTGTACAAAACTTAACAAAACGATTGATTGTTTTGTATTTTACGACGATTTCAACAATGTTTTTGTTATATTATGGCGTTTACTGGGTATCTTACCAATACTACTGATATATTTATCCTGACTACAATCCGTCAGTCTTAACTTTAACCCCGCAACTATGAGCGCCAAGGCGGGCAGCCATAACTACCATTGTTAAAGCATTTGGTATGACCGACAGGGAACCGACGCTCTAACACTACACTACCAGGGATAATGGAATACAGTGAATACATGCTTCAAATGAGATTTATCTTAAAAACTCGAGAACATATTATCATCGTATAACGTCGAACATTTCATATGAAGACTAATAGTCGGCTAGCTTAAGAAACAATGTCCATTCTGTTACAAGTATTAAATAGCATCTGGAGGAAATACTGTTATATTAAAATACATCAGTCACATTTTCAGGACAAATGTGTCTGGTGGTTCAAATGTTATCGTCTGTAATATAGTATAAATCGGCTTCCATGTCACACAGAAATCATAAACCCCAGCTAGCTAGACATATAAAATGGCTTATCACAGCATCCGTTTTCGTTTTAAACAATATTATATGACCTGACCTCGTCATTTTACAAAGTATTATATCACCCCTATTCACTTGACAAATCAGCATTCTTCCCCGTATCATCCTATCGCGTATGTCGGTGCATAACACTGAACAAGTAAAACAGAAATTGTTCAATTACACAATCTTATATCACCCAATACGTTTATAAATTATTATATCCTCTCTAGACGTTTACAACAATAATACTAACCCTACACGTAAACAGTTTAAACTGTATTTATGCATCTGTATTCTTTTAAAAATCACCATAATTATCACCTATAATAATAGCAAATCGTTTCATTTTACAAATGGTTATTTAACTTGTACTAGTTTTTAGGAATGATCGTATCATCCTTATCAATGTTACAAGTGAGAACATCACACCTTTCTAATTTTATAAAAGATCAACAATGTTTTATCTCATGAACAGGATTTTGTATTATAATTTTAGACTGGTTTGCATCCAGTAGGCTTTGTAGGAAATATTAAAAACTCATTACTAATGTAGAGCGCATTTTTGTTTAAGGTGAATGATACCCAATATATGTCGATTATCATTTTAATTGCACCAGATATTAGTAAACATTAATTACGATACATACAACACGATAAACATATCAGTATTATGCTCTGTTAAGTCAGTTGGGTGAGGTTGGACGCATTTCATGGGCTTCACAAGCGAAAAGTCTTCTAATCAAATTTGAGTTTGTGTAAATACTGGCAGTGTTGGTGGTAAATCGTCTATTTATATGTTCAAGCAAAGATTAATTGATTGCTCTAAACTGGAATGGGAAGAGAGCGTGGCTGAATCTGGAAAGGGTCGTTTTTATTGATATATAATGCCTGTAGTGAACGCTGTAAAATACTTGTACTATAATTTGCCGTTAAAATTCAAAATTTCACTTTCAAGATGTAGATGCTCTGCTCATATCTTTATGATAGAAACTGGTAGACATAACAACATACTATATGAAAAAAGAATAGGTCCTATTTGAAATTCTCAACTCGTTTTAGATGAATATCATTTTATCATGATCTTTCCACTATACAGTTACTTAAGAAAGCAATATATTACTAAATAACTATACACCCAAATATCAATTATACTATCAGCTCTCAAACAGCGAGGCAACAAAATTTTACATCGCATTCAAAATAGGAACGGACAGCAAAAAAGGTTAAATAGGAAAGTATTATTAAACTTGTGTAATATGTATGTGTATAAACATATTGCAATTATCGAACGAAACAGTTTTCAACGAAGCATCGCCACTGCACCAAGAAGCATTATAACAGAGCAGATACGAATACAAATTCAAATACGTCCAACATAAAAAACAGGATCCGAATAGTAAGAGAAAACGTAGCAGAAACATAACGTGGTTCAATCCCCACTTCAGTGACGATGTCGTTTCCAATATAGGAAAACAGTTCTTTCATCTCTTTGACAAATGCTTCCCTCAGGGCCAACAACTTCATACGGCCATGGTTGTTTGCCCAACACTTAATGGATCATAACTACCAACACTAAATTTGTACTGTCAAAACTCGAGCCCGAGCTAGTAGATAACCACGGCAGCTGTACGTGCAGATCTAACCGAAAGTGACCCATAGACGAAAAATGTCTCACCACTAGTGTAATATACCAGGCCATAGTCACCCGTCACGATTACATGAACCAATATACTGATATAGGTATTACATTATAGTTTCAAATAACGCTATTCTGGTAATAGCTCCAGCTTCATGAACAAAGAAAAGACGAATGTCACAACAATGAGTGAGCACACTTGGGGCATAAAGAACAACAATGTCCTGTACTCATTAAAATGGATAATCATAAGCAGAGTTATGCCGTATTCACCGTCTAATAACATATGCAACCTTTGTCTAGAGGGAAAAAAATCATCATCCGCAGACCAGATATGTCTTCTCTGAATAAAAAGAACGAACTCACGAGTGCATGTCGCCATAGAAACAAACACTTATTTCACTACTTTAAATTTGATAGATAGACAGCTAAAAATGATGAATGACCAATTATCATTATATAAACTCCAAGGTTTTCTGTTTTGTATACAAATAATCATGCTTTACAATGATTACATTTGTGCTTATGATAATTGAAATATGACTCTGTACACAATTTCTGATGGGTGAGATCAGATATGTTTCCTTCGATACACACATTTATAACTATGTAAAGTTATATTGTTTTATATGTTCTTTGAGATGCATCATCATAGTATGAGATACAACGTTTCATTGCATGGGATGCGATTGGCACTTCCTCACACTGTTTATTGTTAAATCAATATATATGGTTTTATATCACATCATATGTAATCGAAACTGCTTCACAAACTGTTATTGTTTTATACAATAAATAATATGCGTAGCACTCGTTAAACTCTGTCTTTACGGGCCGGCTGTTTAGATTTGAAAATAAAGAATTGGCTTTGGCATTCTCAGTAGTTGAACACTTTCCTGTTCAAATAATATCCTCATAATTTTCCTGAAACCCGACATGGTGAAACAAACAACAAACTGAAGCATTTCTACAGTTTCCAAACTGCCTTGTCAAGTCTGATCGCCTGGTTAATGTTTATACCCAGACCTGACAGACATGCCCCACAAGAAAACAGAACGCGGATCGTACAATCAAATTTAAATTCTTCAACTGTACAATTTGCGTGGCAGTTTGACAGAATTCTACACGAAACAAACTAGTTTTTCATTTTGTGTGCTGTGTTTTATTCGCCTCGTTCACGGGATGCTGACGGGCGTTTGACAAGCTTTCCTTTTCATACATTAAATAGTTGCACCTCAATCTCAAAGGTATAATACGGTTAAATGTGGAAATATAATAACAACTAATGAAAAAATTAACTTCTCTGAAGAGAGCTACGTAGATTTTCGGGAAGGAAATAACCAAAGCAGTCTGCATTTACGCAAGGTCTGTCCAAGAAAACTTCACCTCTTGTTTACCTGTGCTGAAATTAAAATGAACCCAAAATAGGCAACCTGTGTTAATTATTGACCATAAACGTGTTACAGTCCCTTTCTTCAAATGAGTTGATGTTTCCTTCTATATTGTCCCTTTTCTGCTGAAACCTTTTTTGGTTTAATTATTTTTGGAAGAGTATAGTACTTAATCTACTGCTGTTTAATGTTATCATACAGACATACACAAATACTGTGTGTTACAGCCTATTATTTAACATAGCAAACACAAAGTTATAGCATTATGTGTTGTGTTTGATTGTCATTTGTCCTTGCTTAAATTCTGGGTTTTAATATTCTAGTATGTTTATTTAGCGGACATGTTCAAAACTGAGGGAGAAAGTATCCAAGGAATGTTGACATAAACTAGTGCCGTCATACTGAAAAGAAGAACGATAAAATTGAAGTTACTAACGCTCAATACATTGACATTTCTTCCCAATTCATCTCTTAATCGTGTCTTAGGTTGTTTTGTTAATGCGTATTTGAATCAGACGATCACAGTTATTAGTAATGCCTGTCGCGAGAACATATCTACACAAGCGTTTAGTTCATTTCCTAACACGCCCGATATGATACTCCATGTGATAGTTCTACTTGGTTAATTAATTTAAATTCAATGTAGCATTATTTTAAACTTGATATTTGTAAAAAAATAATTGTTAATTGAACTTGCATACATACTTGTTCGCTAAGGAATTCAGTTAAGGAATGCTACTTCAAAAGAAATAAATGCAGCAACCGATTGAGTCGTTTATTTGCGAAATTCTCATTTGTGTCGTCCTGGTTTTCGTCAACGTTATTTTAACTATTGTAACTAACAGCTATAAAAACAAATAGTTTCTTAGGTAAAACAAGACATATTTTACCAAATAAACGACCGTGTAATTTACACATCCATTCCCGAGACAAAACTGATTTATTTTAACGTAATTGAAATAGTCTACATTTGTTATCTAAATAATGAGGAAGTAATAACTACGTCAAATACCAACATATTAACTATTTTCGGCCTTTTCTCAATATACTCTTTCACATGTTTAAAGACATGATGATTACAGTATGTATTGTTTATCTGAGGAAGGATTAACTTGTTTAAGTTCAGAAATAGGATTACACAGTCTTATGAATCAGAGACATACATTTTACGATTTCTAAAAATAGTTGATCTGTATAACATCTTTTAATTGTAAAATATATTACCCTGGTATACTTTACAATGTTTTAATAACAGTTTCCGTAGTGGAGTGGTAAGAACGTCCATTTTAAAAGATTACGGTCGTGGTGGAATGGTAAAAACGTCCATTTTAGAAACTTGAGACCGTGGTGCAGTTGTAAGAATGGCCATTTTAGAAACTTGGGACTGTGGTGCAGTTGTAAGAATGTCCATTTTAGAAACTTGAGACCGTGGTGCAGTTGTAAGAATGTCCATTTTAGAAACTTGAGACTGTGGTGCAGTTGTAAGAATGTCCATTTCAGAAGCTTGAGATCAGGTTTCAATCTCCGATCGGTCGTCCAAAATACAGTTTTTGGGGTAGTGTTCAGATTTCCAGTAAGAGTAAAACGACTGATGAATTGGTATCAGGATAATTATACAGAAGTACTGATACTTTATCAAGGAAAAAACAGTTTTATAATTGAAATACTGTTAAAATCTACGTTTTACTAATCATCCATACAAACACATCTAAAACAACATGATAAACAGAAACGCACGAATTAATAGAATGGCGTATGATAGGTTGTACGTGACAGCGATTCTACGATATCGAAATAAAGACTCGTATTATTTCAAAACAACGCGGCACTGCATATGGACGATGTAAAACTGTTTAAGTACCCCCGCTAAATAAAGACGAATGCCTGGCACCAGCATCATTCCTTCACATTAAACCAGATCAAGGTATTAATTAAGACTCCAATAGTATCCTTTATTGCAGGGTCTGGAGGAGAAGAACAACTAAGTCGCACCATCGATGGACCTACCTCGGAAGCTCTATATAGGAATGCGTCGTCTTACATCTGCGTAAAGTGAAGACGCATGCGAATATAGTCTTCCCATATTTAACTCTGTCAGTGTATGTAATATAGACCAGTGTGTTACTCCTGACGCATATGGATTGCAATTCCTCTGGTATTATTACGATATTCCTTTTTGTGAATAGTATTCAGACATACATAATACATGATAACTAATGTAAGACTTTAAATACAGCATGCGGTATTACCTGTATCGAAACATAAATGTAGCCCCTATAAATTCCATGCCGATTTACCTTTATCTGATACCAACACCGAGAAACAGCAAAACCATATTCGAATGACGCTCTTCATCTTTTTAATCCGTCCCCACATGTAGACTTGTACTGCGCCGCTTCTGCAGCAGACGACATTTTTAAGCATTCGAGGTAAAGAAGATATTGTTCATCATGACTCGAATCACAATGTGTTCAACTATATTCAATCATAACAGTCTCGTATAAAAAGATATCATTATGTATTGATGTTTTTCAATTCGCTGCAGACTTGCAATCCGTGGGAGAGGGTTCAATTGATATATTGTTTTATATTGCAGTGTCTGTAACATAGATTAAATATGTATATTGACGGGGTTTGTTATCTATCGAATGTAGTATCACATATGTGTAGGAATACAACGATTGTATGACCGGATATGCCGCTCAAATCATAAACTGACAAAGATGGAAAGACAAATTGCATTCGATACTGTCCCTATATACGAATGCATAAGTATACTATCTAAACCGGTATTGCGTGTTGATGTCTGATTTCATCTGTTTAACGTGAATGCTCAATTTAGCCTTTCTATACCTCACAGTCAAGCTAAAGCTTTCTCAATTCGCATTAAGTGTATGTTTTCAAAGAGGAAATTTCTGGCAAAAAGACTACTGTGTCACCCACTTTTCGGTTTGCCAATATAACTTTATATGAACTCAAATATATATGAAACTAAGTAGTAATGCAATAAGACGTAAAACTAATCATTTTAAAGTCACATATATAATAAAAGTAAAATGAAGTTGAACTGATTTTTACTCTTATGTCATTCAGTTCTTTAACGATAAGTACATCCATTATCTTCATTAAACCTACAATGTCAACGATTGATATATATATAAGATACGATTCATAGCAGGGCATAAGCAGACAGACAAATTACGTTAAATGATATATTGATGGTACAACGTAATCTATGTCTCGAGCCACGTGCTATGAATTATTCATTTCATGACCAAGGTCATATAAAAAATATGTTAAGACTTAATGTATGTAAGCACCTGGTTTGTATATAACTCGTTCTCGTGTGTGAAGACTGACGCTTATGTAGTTAACTACTTTTCAAAGCTGTGTGACAAAAGGTAAACTTGCACAGAAGAAGCAATTTTCCTTTTTTGGTCACAAGTGTTCCACTATTAATAACTTATTTTATACATAGATAGTTTAAGGGATTTTCTGCATAGTTAAATGGTGGGTTAAACCCATATCAAGCCTGTTTGAAATTACAAGAAACATAACGGGACATCTTAAATAAATCAATCGTCCCAAGGAAAGGCATGCCGTATTCTAAATTAATCCTGAACTATAATAAGCATTTTACTAAAGTACCAACATATAACTAATGCTCACACATCCGAACATGTAGTTCACAGAATATCTTTAAATGTGTATTATTTCTACTTATCTAGATGAGATTGGCAGAAGTGTACACTACATTGCGAAACAGTCAATCCTTTGAAAGGAATTGAATAAGTCAAAAAAAGGTAAAGCCGTGTCTGTATCTTCATAAACATATTGTTTTTAGAGAAGTCATAACATCTGAATGAAAGGTAATACATTTGAGCTATTTAGGTGAATAGGTGCACACCTTTTATAGCAGGCATTGCGTTATTGAAGAGTACAGTCAATAGCAAGTGAATCGGTAACATTATATAAATGAGACACGCAAAAAAGACCTTTCAATTTATTATCATTCAACAAGTTATACTATTTCCTATTTCGATAATTTCATATTGCAGTACCTATAATTTAGGCACTAGTGAAACAAAATGGAGGTGACCAAGGTTTAATTTCATTGAACTTAATTTTAACATGAAGTTATAAATGAATATATAAGGAATCCGACATTTTAAATGTTTGCATTAATATTTATTTACAATTTTATGACATACAGTTAAGAACATCATGAAATTGACACTCTGATTGAGCGTGATTGGAGCGAAGTTGGAACGCTTTATGAGCGGAACGGAATTTTGCGCTCTGCACGAAACAATCATAATGAACGAAAAAAGCCAATCACATGAATGTTTCGCTCAATCTGAGTGGAACGGAAAAAAGCAATCACAATGTTATGAATGAGTGAACGCTTTATGAGCGGAACGGAACGTAAGCGAAACGGAACGGAGCGGAGCGTGAACGGTAAATTTGTCAATTTCAAGATGTTCTTAACTGTAAATACTAAGGAAATATATATATTTTTATTTTTTTGAAATGCCTGCAAAAGTAAAATAGCAAGGAAAGTTTACACGCTCGCGATGTGCATTTTTAAATATTAAACAAATCGATTAAACCATAGACTTGGTGCATAGACCATCTTCGTTGTTTCGTGAATATTTGGCTAGATCTACTCATTTTTCATACGCAATTTAGTTATGCGCGATTAGAATGGTGAAGAAGTGAGTTGTAGGCGGTTGCATTAATACAACAGGAGCCGGCATATGCTACATAAGTTTCCTAGCCACTCGGAAAAGTCGAGACAGAGGTAATGGCTCGCTTTTGTGCAGTTTACACGAACATATAATACATGATGAATAGCTCGTGCAGTAAAGAATGCCGGGTTTTCTCTGCACATTTCAATCAATAGTGCTTCGATGTTCGATATTCTAATGACTGTATATTGTTTTATGGCGTATCAAAAGCTAAGGTCATTTATCGCGCATATAAATTTAATTATTCAAGATCCCTTGGTGAACAAACCAGTACTTGGTTAAAATATGTGCCTTGCCCAATGGCTCTCCACCATGAGTGCTGCGACTTGGGATCGAACCAGACACACCCCTTTCGAAATCCCCGACGCTAACCACTCGAACACCGCAGATTCTTCGATACTCAAATAGCATTTCGATGAATTTTTACTGTTTGGCTAAGGTGAAATCGGACGCAGTCCCAACATTAAAATCAAAATGAAAGTTTGAGGACAGTTAAACAGTGAATTGTATGGAAAATTATACGCAATAGACAAAATAAGAATTCGCTCAAAACGAACAATTTCTCCTTTTGACACAATGTTTTCAACATTTAGCCATAGGTTATCAATTCAATTATAGAGATTTTTTTTGTCAAAATATGTTCAATGTCATCTGCTTAGGAATTGTCGTATGATGGAAAGGGTTAATATATATTGTCAGGGTATCTTTAGCCAGCAAAATGATAGTTTGTGTAGTTGTCTGATTGAAAAGTGTTTCTAATTATGATTACTGCACAAGCTTGCAACACCACTCGAACATCGTTGCCAAGATATCCCCAGCACCATCTCGCCAACTGCCTATATGCTGTGTCTCTGAATTGATCGAGTTATTGGGGTTTAACCCCTTTTAAACAACTTCTCAGGCATAAACCATATGAAATTCCAATTTAAATTTCATTCAATGAAATGGGTCAATCCTTGTGAACTGTTGCAGATTTACTTTGCTTGAGCTCTTACTCAATTTAACTTTCATTCACCCTTTACCTCATATAGACGCTTTTTTTATGCATCTGAAGCAGACAGCGTTTTGAAAGGTTGAAGTTGCCTAAAACAAGGAATGTCTCCTTTTGCCACAACATTTTCCACTTTGAGTCATCCATTCTATCAGAGTTTTTCCAATTTTTGACAAAATATGTTCAAAGTCCTCTGCTGCAGAATTGTCCTATGATGGAAAGGGTTAAAAGAGAATGTCCATTCTTTTCAAATAATTGTTGTATTTACTTTTATTTTTCAAAATTCAAGTCCTTTTCAATAATGATTTTTTGTTCAAAGTTACTTTCCGTATTTTTCCAAGATGTTTTTAAATAAATTCTCATGCTGCAGATTTTTTTGTACGGGTCAATGGTTTATCATTATTTAATACTTCTGCTGCATATGACTTGGTGAATCATTGTGATTAAAATAGAACATGCTTATAATTAGCAGTTCATCTTTTTTCCACTTTGTTTTAGCTCTTACTAAATAAATAAACTTTCATTTACCCTTTCCCTCATATAGAAGCATTCTGATGCCTCTGCAACAGGCAGCTCTTTGAAATATAGTGACAAAAAAAGAAATTGCCCATTATGTGATACATATGCTGCACATGACTTGGCTAAATAATAATTTGCTCTTAGTAAGCAATCTGTATTTTCGCCACTTTGTTTTCAACTGATCTCAATAATTGTTTATAAAGACGACTTCTATAAAAAACATTGTGGCAAAAAGAAAAAAAGGAATTTAATGTTTTCAAATATTTGTTTTAAATATGAAATTGTAAATGTAATATAAATATCTTTTGTATTATTATTATTATGAATTAAAATGGCGGCTCCAGATGACGTCACTAAAGTCTTCACTCATTCGGGTATAATGTTTCGGGCGTTTCCGTTATAGAGGTGAATTTGCCTTTTGGAAATGTAGATTAAACGTCATCTGGGCATTGTAGAAATTCGGAAGTTGTGTCGGATATTGTGTTCAGTTATTATCTATCCATTCTAAATATATAATTTTTGCATTGCGTAGTCCCTTTAAATTCGCAATCCATTTGTTTGAATCAGCACGTTGTAGTGGCCGCAGAAGGCGTTTACATTAATCACATGATAAACTCTTTCAAGAAAAAAATAACAAATTAATGATGAAATGTATTTCTAAGAAAAAACAGTTTCACAACTTTACCGAGATTCGAACCCGCGCAAATCTTATGTGAAAAGGTTCTTGAACTATGTGCGTACCAATAGTCTAAGCGCCTACAGTAATTACGTTATTCGAACTTCTTGTCTTTTTCCCATGCAATCAACGCGTGGTCGATAACTGTTCAAAGGAATAATATAAGGGACTTCCTTCAGTATATGTATATTAGTGGTAACACGAATGTTATCTAGTTAACCAGTTAGTATGTGACATACTAAGTGGTTAACTAGATAGGATTCGTGTAGCCAGTTATCAATCACGCGTTTATTGCATGATTTCTAGTTAACCAGTTAATATGTGACATACTAAGTGATTAACTAGATAGGATTGGTGCTATCGATCACGCGTTAACTAGGCAATTCACGCGTGATCGATAACTGATATAATTTAGGTTGTAAGTTAATTGCTGTATAAGTTTCAATTTTTTCATAACTGGTAACACGAATGTTATCTAGTTAACCAGTTAGTATGTGACATATTATGTGGTTAACTAGATAGGATTTCAGTTAATGATCGTTTAAGTCTTAGTTTACAGCATGAAAATGTAACTGGTGGCAGTTCTGGGCACTTTCATTCCTGTTTTAGTCGTACGTTTCGAGAATATCAAATAAGTGGTAACACGAATCTTATATAGTTAACCAGTTAGTATGTTACTTATTAAGTAAAAATTCGCAAACCCTAACTTGATAACCAGTTAATATTATAATAGATGTGTTGTACTTTAAATGCCTCTGAAAACCCCATTAAGACATTCAACTCATGCTTCATTGCTTTACATTTCGAAATTATATTACATAGTTTTCCAACACTAAAGCAAATTATCTATTCATTTCATGAGTAGTTTGAAATGACACATAATCATCAGCATAGCTTTCACTGGACAAATGACATGAATATGTATATGGTAATAACTCTTTGTACATGCCATTATATAAGTTCAAATTATTCCAATCTTGTTAATTGCTTTTGATGGGAAATTATAATTCGTATTTAAAAACTCTTTACATCACTTGGACTGAATTGTGAAGCCGCTTCTGTAGCGGGCAGTTTAGAAGGATGAAACAAGATAAAATAACGAATTTTCCCACTTTGTGTGTAGGGTTGAAAAAAATGAAAATAAAAATCATATTTTGTTTACTTCTGCTATTACAAGGGACATTTTATCTTGCTCAGCTTTGAAACAAGTAGCCATAAAAATTCCACAAAATAAAATAAAGCTGAAATTGAAGATGTTAACCCTTTTTGTTATATTTCTATCCATCAAAGATAAGGATATCTCGGCGAAAGAAAATTCATAATCGGTGATTTACAGTTAATTAACACCAGTGTATTAAATACCTAAAATCTACTACACAAATGCGCATGCGTGTCCCTCCCTTTTCTCCACGGCCACGCCTCATCCGAATATAATGCACAAAGTAGGTAAAAAGACACACACTAATCCACAGAAAACATAAACTATGGTTGAAGACGTGGAAATGTAATGTATTACAAAAAATAACAATGAAATGAAATAAACATATCATTCAACTTATTTTTTCAAAGATTAGATTATAATTCACGAGCCGTGAATGGGAGTGACGTCACGAGCGTACAAGAGAGTTTGAAAAAATAAGTTGGATAATCTCTATTTCCACTTACAACTAATGACTTATCTTCTTTTTGAACGCCTTATCAATGTCCTCATCCATGTCAGATAATCAATATATAATTTCCTAGCCATGGCCCAAATTTCAAGGTGTAACAATTCTTGTTTGTCTTTAAGAAATGAACAATGTGTCTTTTGCAATCCGATGTACAACTCACGTATACCGTTAACATAATACGAACTATAACTTTCAATTCCATATAAAAGCTGTCTGTAATATGGGTTAAAACAGGTTTTTCGAAGTCGAACTATGATTGTGTGGTTCATTCTGCTGCACATATCAACCAGGATACCAGACAAACATACATTATGTAATGCGATTAGTTATATAAGGTATGTACACAATTAAGAATCATTTGTTTTACTGGTGGCTTGATAAAGTTATATATTAAATAAATCTGGATAAAACCAAATTATCTGATAACTCGAATTCTCAACTTGTCACTGATCAATTAAAGTATAAAATTAAGGACGTTTAGCATTTGGAATTAGAATGAAATAACAAGATAGTAATCAAATTGAATAATTTTTAAATTGAAATTAAATGGGACAACCATCGGTATATCATTTGCAAATAATATGTTCATTATATGTGTCAGTAATCAAAAAGGATACCTTTCATACAAATGCCTTGCTTTAGTCAATATTGCCAAGTCGTATATGACTAAGGATACATCAGACGTAGATTTGTTCCGTTATTTATTGACTGGCATAATCATTGAAAACTGTGCCAAACTAATTCTTTTAAAATGCGTTTTTAGTGTCAGTAATGACCAGAACATAGGTGGAAAATGTTCATTAATAGCCCTGATACATATGGATACAATATTGACCATAATAAGCAAATGGACTAGATATTTTTAATTGCAAGAATTCATTACATATATATTTAGTCATTTAATTACAATTAACTAACTTCCTTATTTCTCGAACATTCTCATTTACTGTATTTAAGTGGGTTTTTTTATCAATACAGATGAAATCGCGAAATTCCAAAATATTTTGCTTGAACAACTTGCTATTTGACAAACGTTGAGTTCACTGCAGAACACTGCCACATCATTAGGTATAAACTTCGTTTAAGAATGTTAACAGATGAAATAAGTTCAATAATCATAAACTTTGAAACAATATTTAAGATACTATACAAGTAGTAATGTTAATTTCACCCTTCCAATATAAAATACAAAGAACGGTTTAATATGTACTTACCGATAACAGCAATAACAGGATGAATGTTCCCTCAATTTCGGCCTGCTCTTCTCTGCCAAACAGAAAAATGACTGGTCGGCTGTCAAGCTTTATCTTGGATTCATCGAAAACATAAGATGTGGCTAAAAATAGTGCTTATAACAACTAGCCATAGCAACAGGCAAACATATAAGGTTGTGTAAACATTACGTCAGGTACGTAGATAAGATATTATTTATGGCCCTGATTGAATTTTCACATTGTTTACCTACATTGTCATAAATTAATTATGATTTAAGTATAAGTATACTATTCCATATCTTTTTTTCCGTGCATACACATCTGAAACTAGATTTGTTGTCAAGTGAAATAAATCTTTAAACTACATTATTCCGTTGTGATCTTCATTAAGTTATATTGTTATATAAGTTTGTGTTAGTATGCCAGTTGATAGTCAATACACATATACACATCTATCCTGCTACAGATGACTTTTGGTGCCTTTGCATCAGACACTATTCAAATTATTATTTTCTTCACAGTCCTTCATTGTTTTGAACTTATTTTGAATGTTATAAACAAGGTTAATGTCGATAATATTATGACTAAACATCCTTCGCCCTTTCTGAAATAGATTTATAGATTTTAAATTATCTAGTATAAACTATTTAGATGGTAATATATACGTGTCTGTTATGCATTTACGCTTAGTGGACAGATTTCTACTGTCCAGCATGCTTGGACTCTTACCCGGATTATAATCAGTAATGTTCAACAAATAAAGGCTACGATACGTATGAAATTATTTCGAATAATCGGTATTTCGAAGAAAGGTAAAGTACGTTGCATTCCAATTGTTCGAAAGCTATTGGAGGAGGTTCGTAATGCTTCAATTACTAGATAGTGTTGTTGTCATTGTATTGAACTGCAACAGTTGGTTCTGTAGGATGGAAAAGAACCTCCACAAACACCAACAATTAGTAACGAGTTGAATTATGTGCACGCTAACGGTATGGTAATTGATATTAATCGTTAAAAGCTTCACTCACAGTCCCTTGAATGCATGCTTATATTCCTTACTCGAATGCAATGGGGTGTCTGCAAGCTTCAACATTTGCCCCCTCCCCCGCTATTCAATCTCGTCTCCCTATTGATGATGTTATATTGACAATTTCGTAATGCTTCCATTTCCACCATTGGGAAGTTATAGACTGTGATAGTTAAGGTGTGGTCCCGCGGTGTGCCTTAGGTCTACGTAAGTAACCTTTGATACAGAAACAAGAACATTACGGCATAAGCGATTATAATATTAACCATCTCATTCGTGCAGTCTAATCTGAGATGCCTGTTAGAAATAGAAATATTTCAGATACATCTTGTAAATTTAAATTGGATAAATGGATACAGGAAGAAATATACCTGTCATGAAACATTGGTTAAACTGTGTTATACATTGAATTGTATCATTATAATACTATTAATAATCAAAATTGTAAACCTGATGAAATACCAATACAATACAATACAATATGTTATAACGATGCTGAGTATGTACCTACTACATTAAAGACACCTCTGCAATAAATTAAACAAAGCGAACATAGGGCAACAAAGGGCGTTAGAAAAGAAGCAATAGAAAGAGGAAAGAATTAAAATCTAAATTTTTGATACATACTGTAATATAAAATTTCTGTTTTATTATTCATATATATGTATATATAAACACGCCCAAATACACATACACACATGTATATGTATATACATTCACACATATATATATACTAAAGGAAAAAAGTTTAGCATAGGTTTAAATATCAATATATAACCATTCATACTATAGAAACATAAAATGTAATGTTTAATACAAAGTTTAATCTCTTTATGAAGGTTTTTAATCAAAGTGAAGACATTTGCTCCCGTCCTTCCGACAATTAACGTCACATGAAAAAAGAACTACCAAAATTGAAATAACACGACTAGTCAGTATCTTGTATGGCCACCATTGCTTGCAATTACGACCAGACATCTTCGTCTCATGCTCCTGATCAGGTGTCTTATAGCCTCCAGTGGAATTCTAGCCCACTCTCTGTGAAGGGCACGCTGCAGACCTTGGACGTTAGTGAAGTCTTGACGTTGACGCACTCTCCTACCTAAAACGTCCCACAGGTGTTCGATAGGCGACAAATCTGGTGATCTGGCCGGCCAATCGAGTGTATTGATGTTGTTCTGCAAAAGAACTGCCATTGTATGGCGTGCGACGTGAGGGCGAGCGTTGTCCTGCTGTAGAACACTCGCATGGCCTTGCTGAACAAATGGGACGATCACTGGTCGAACGATTTCATCACAATAACGAATTGATGTGAGTCTCCCTGGCACTTCAACAAGGTCAGTCTTTGCCCTATTACATATTCCACCCCAAATCATGACGCTCCCACCTCCGTAACGATCGTGCTCAGCGACGTTTTGCTGGTGGTATCTCTCGCCACGCCGCCGCCACACCCTGAGTCTGCCATCATTGAAATCAACGTTAAATCGCGATTCATCTGTAAATAAAATGTCGTTCCAATGCCTCCTTGTCCATGTGTGGTGAGCCCGAGTCCAATTTAGCCGTGCACGGCGATGCCGTAGTGACAACGGCACCACAACGTACGGTCTGAAAGCACGTAATCCAGATGTCCTAAGTTTATTGCGAACAGTCCGAGCACATACTCGCGTACCAGTAGCATTCCATAGAGTGTTGGCTACCCACACACTAGTTTTGAACCGATTACGTCGTGAAGACGTCACGACGTAGTTATCTTCCCGTTGGGTTGTCTTTTTAGGCCTACCTGAACGCTGTCTGTCTGTCACACTTCCTGATTGTTCGTATCGTGTCCTCAGGCGGTGTAGTGTGCTCCTGTGGACCCCAAAATGCACAGCGACATCTTTAACAAGCATGCCAGCCTCCAGCATGCCCAAAGCTTGTTGGCGTCTGTCTAACGCCATCCCAGGTACACGCCCCATAGCAAAAATGTTTGAGTTTTATTCCGTATGTTTTACTTTTGCTTATAAACGATTATGTCTGTACATGTGGGAATCAATTTTACACAACCCGTCTGCTGTGCACGTGCACATCGTGATTTCGGCAAATCAGCCGGTCATCCATTAAGGTAAAATAGATTCATACTAAAATGTGTTAAGTCGATTGGGGATGCCTACATGTTATATTAGAATAGTTTGCATGCTAGAATGGCCCAACATTGAGTTATTTTACTTTAAAGTATGTCGCTAAACTTTTTTCCTTTAGTATTTGTTCCGAATGACGCTCTTAATTGCAACATTAACCTGGAAGAATTGTCACATGTAGTTATGCATGCGAAATCACGATCGGCTAGCGGCTACGACGAAATCTCATATTGTGTATTAATAAACCCTCCGGTGATTGCAGTTTTACATCAATTATTTCAGCTAGTATTCGACACAAGTATTATCCCATCGTTACGGAGAAATTCAATCATTTGTCCAATTTTAAAGGATTGTACCACGGATAAACGTATACCTATGACCTATAGAGGCATACGTCTATTATCTTGTGTGAGTAAACTTTACAGCTCGTTTATGAACAAACGAAATAATATACATGCGGACGGACAAAATGGCTTTAGAAGTAACATGTGAAGATAACGTGTTTACACTCAATAGTTTAATACGAAATAAAGACTCCGTTCTTACAGCTTTTATTGACCTGCGAAAATGTTTTGATTTCATAGACAGAGACATGATGCTTTACAAACT
>JAUELF010030685.1:0-28442 GCA_031471495.1 Clinocardium nuttallii
ACTCGTGACGTTACTCCCATTCACGCGACGGCTCGTGAATTAAAATCGTATCTTTGAAAAAATAAGTTGAATAATCTCTATATATTTCATCTTGCATTTCATTATTTAATCTACCTGAACGTTTTATGAGCCAGTACATGTGAGAGGGTACACATTAGCATTTCTAAACATCATTTGTTTAGACTAGCATGCGCATCTGTTCAATCTAATCAGGGTCTACACAAGATGACAGAAGCTTCTAACGAGCTTACTGTAAGTAATATGTGAACACTTTAGCTATTGATCAGACTGTTCAGGTGTAGATCCTGATCTGGGTATACACTGTTCACTACAGCCAACTAGTAACAATAACGGACTCATATATGACATTGTTTTCTGAACGACACTTAATCCATTCTTCCTATACTTTCAATGTTGAATGAGAATAAAAATGGCCCGCGTTACACATAAATCTACATTTGGAGATTTGAAATTAATGACGAGTATTAGCAACTTGCGTAATTGCAAAATTATTTTTAGTCACAAGTCAACGGTTGTTCAATGGCTGCATGGATGCTTTAGCGACTGTATTACAAACTTGAAGATACTTGCAAGAATACTTGAAAGCACAGATTTTATATAGTTGCTTGTCGCAAATTCTCGAATATCAAATTTTCTGTAACGAGCCCCAAATTGCATTTAATTCAAACCTATTTCATGTTTCATATACTACATAATAGGAAACATCGGTAAAGTAATATACAATGGAGAAATAGATTGGACTGAAAGCTCGCATCTTTGTTATGGTTCCTCGCCAATAAAATATGTTTTACAGTGGATCTCGGTGAATATTATACACTGTACGTGGAGTTTTTTTTGTTGGGATTTTACACCGTTTTCAACATTAATTCAGTTACATAACGGCGACAGTTCACTTATTCTCGAGCATAATGCAAGCAATCTGCCTTCTCTAAGGGCACTCCGTCATGACCACAGCGCCACGACTCGGGATAGAGCCTGGGTCGCCCGGTTCCAAATCGCAAACGCTAATCACTAGGCTGATTCCTCATAGAGACACAGAGACAGTCACATATACAGCAACAGCTTGAGACAGAGAGCTAAAGAGAACGGACAGACTGAAGATACCGAGAGAGGCAGACTGATATCATCAACTGAATCTTGACGGTACAGAATGTCTCATCCGTATTCCCTTTATTTCCTACATGTAACACAGTTTATCGTAAGCTTACGTACCTATTACCATAACGTGACATCGGCTTTTGCGTTGATAATATTGGATCATTTTGGCGATTCGTATTGCCTACAAGTAGAAAACATTCGATTAGTGTGAACCAAAACCGTATGAGGAATAACTTTTATTCTTGCAATGTTCAAATTTCAAACAGTTGCGAGGGAATGAGAATATGTTCTCATTTTCCAGCAATATTTGTATAAGTCGTTGTTGAATACGGACAAGGGGTTTTATATGAAGCACAAATACGTTTCAAATAAAGTAATGACTGTCCATATACGCCGTTTCAATTCTTATCTACGTTGTTTAAAAATACAAAACTTTGTCAACGGATTGCGTCTGCACATCTAGATGGTCTTCTTACATGTATAATATGAGTATTCGCATTATTAGATTGATGTTGAACAAATTCCATGCATTATTCAATGTTATATGTAGATAAATCAGTTACCTTCGTTCTCAGTACATAGTTTGTATCCCCACCTATCCACACGTACATACGTGGATGTCCATCCAGTATTACAGCATGCTGTGACTGCAGGAACTCACGTTTTGGCTGTACCTGAATATATTGAAAATTGCTTGTATTTTAATCAATTAACTATGCATCAATATAAATGATGTTGAAAATGATGTTGACGATTATGATGATTAAGATGATAATTTCGACGATTATGGTGATGATGATGATGACGCCGATTATGGTGATGATGTTGATACTGATGTTATACTTCATGGTATGTTAGTCTGCAATCACAATTTTATGTTGTGTATATGTGTATTCATCAGGTCTAACGTCTTTCTCTTGTCTGTTTGAATATTTGGCATACTATTTTCATAAAAAGCCTTCAGTAAAAAATGCCCTACGTTTGGCTAACACACCTAACTAGTCTGTTAGATACATCTGAATAAATCTCATGTCCTATGTAAATTTGAATAGACCTCATTCCTATGTAAATCTGCTACGTAAATCTGAATAAATATCATTCCTAGGTAAATTTGAATAGACCTCATTCCTATGTAAATTTGAATATACCTCATTCCTATGTAAATCTGCTACGTAAATCTGAATAAATCTCATTCCTATGTAAATCTGAATAGACCTCATTCGTATATGCATCTGAATAGACCTCATTCCTAGGTAAATCTGAATAGACCCCAGTCCAAGGTAAATCTGAATAGACCTCATTCCTAGGTAAATCTGAATAGACCTCATTCCTATGTAAATCTGAATGAATCTCATTCCTATGTAAATCTGAATAGACCTCATTCCTAGGTAAATCTGAATAGACCTTATTCCTATGTAAATCTGAATAAATCTCATTCCTATATAAATCTGAATAGACCTCATTCCTATGTAAATCTGAATAGACCTCATTCCTATGTAAATCTGAATAAATCTCATTCCTATATAAATCTGAATAGACCTCATTCCTAGGTAAATCTGAATAGACCTCATTCCTACGTAAATCTGAATATACCTCATTCCCAGGTAAATCTGAATAGACCTAATTCCTATGTAAGTCTGAATAGACCTCATTCCTATGTAAATCTGAATAGACCGAATTCTTATGTAAACCTGAATACATATCATTCCTAGGTAAATCTGAATATACCTCATTCCTAGATAAATCTTAATAGACCTCATTCCTATATGAATCTGAATATACCTCATTCCTATGTAAATATGAATAGACGTAATTCCTATGTAAATCTGAATAGAACTCATTCCTAACGTAAATCTGAATATACCTCATTCCTATGTAAATCTGAATAAATCTTATTCCTATGTAAATCTGAAAAAATCTCAATCCTACGTAAATCTGAATAGACCTCATTCCTATGTAAATCTGAATAAATCTCATTCCTTTGTAAATCTGAATAAATATCATTCCTATGTAAATCTGAATAGACCTCATTCCTACGTAAATCTGAATAAATTTCATTCCTATGCAAATCGGAATATACCTCATTCCTACGTAAATCTGAATAAACCTCATTCCTACGTAAATCTGAATATACCTCAATCCTATGTAAATCTGAATAAATCTCATTCCTTTGTAAATCTGAATAAATATCATTCCTGTGTAAATCTGAATAAATCTCATTCCTATGTAAATCTGAATAAATCTCATTCCTATGTAAATCTGAATAAATCTCATGCCTACGTAAATCTGAAAATACCTCATTCCTAGGCTGTATTTTTGATAGGATAGTGGAATCATTTTCACATATCATACATCATATGAGAGGCGCTCTTTGAAAGCCAACATTAGCGCTGAAATATACCTTTCTAGAGCATTCGTGCTAGGGATCAAAATATGTACTGTTATACAAAAGCAGTTTCTTGATACGAATACGTGAGGCGTGTAGAACCATATCAGACTACGGAAATGCGCTCCCTGATCCGAATCTACACTGATCACATATGCAGAGTTCACCTTAAACCACTTAACAACTACTCTAATAGGTAGACCTGAAAACATCCATGATGATAGAGTTACTTACACAAGACGCTCTGGAATACTTCCTTCCCGTCACAATGTACATTTTCTTTGCGTATACTGATGCCTTGGATGTTGAAGTTTTATGTTTTCCTTCCAAATACCTGTAATGTATGACATGTAAAAATAAATAAATATGGAGAAACGTTGATTTGTTTTAGTTGCATTCAGTTGAAATGGACGTCTACAAGTGAATAAACGTTTGAATACTATGCAGACAGCTGTAATTCTATTGGTTGATATATCCGTGCCCTATACGTACTCTGCGTAATGTGTCGACCACATGAGCCTGCGCTATCCGCGCAGACTGATCCGGGCCGACACATTTCGTCTACGATGGATAGCGGTATAGAGAAATGATTTCTGAAACAGAAAATCCGCAGGAGAAGAAATGTGTATGTCCGGGTAAGCCTGCGCGGTAATCTTAGGCGGATCAGGGTCGACACTTTACGCAGAGTCCATAATGTTGGTTTCTCGCGAGACGGCTCATATATTATCTACGATAAGCTTAGATCCATACCAGTCTGTACATATGTGCAGACGGATCTGTCACCGAACTATTCAGCAATGTGTCACAAAAAGTTACAAGAAATAAAATAAAAAAAACTTTCCTAAAGCTTGTTCGGGAACACATCAATGTCCTTAAATGTAAAGCATGGAAGTCAACATATCTCTTCAGTATTTGAAACAGGACCGATTTATGTAAATAAGTAATATGATGACTTGTAATCGAATATTAACTTACACAATGCCTTCCGGAAATAAACGCATGAACACAACAGACTCGAAGGACTGGATCTACAAAATATAATACAATATCGTGACAATAAGAAATATTTTATTTACATTGATTGCGAAACAAGCTTTAAGCTTATGCTTATAATAATCACGCTCGATGTCTGTTTACCGGAGACTTAACCAGTACTCGCGCCGTTTGTGTGGAGAAAATCCCCCAAACAAACCGCTCATCACTAGACTCGAACCAGGGAGCTTTGGTACGAGAGGTCTACGCTCTACATCTGCACTGTCTTCCACTATGAAATATTTGAGTTGCGTCTGGCGATTGATGGTATTTGTATCACCTATTGATTGATTGATTTATACTGGTTTAACGCCGCTTTTAACATTTCCTCAGTCATATCACGGCGGCCAGTTCAATTACTCATGTATTTCCTGTGTTTTTTCATACCAGTACTCCACAGAACAATCTTCCCAAGCAACTGGCTGCTTTTCCACATAGACTTAGCCCATTCGTTGGTGAAAGACAAATATCGCATGTCACATTGACTTATGTCAAACGTCAGAAAGAAAGTCCGCCGAGCCGGGATTCGAACTCACAACCGTTGATTGACCGCCCGCGTCGCTACCGACCGAGCTACCGGGGTTCGGTGTATCAGCTATTGAACGATTTGGCGAATGATTACACTAGTGTATTGAACAGCCTTTGTTATGACTTATAATATGTTGAGGTGAAAATGTATTACGTGTTTGTATGGTTACATGACTGATTGATTGGGCCTTAACGCCGTTTTCAACACATGTTCAGTCATATAACTGGGGCCAGTCCACCTACGCTGGTGTTTCTTAGCTTTCTCACAACAGTAATTTACACAAAATACATGTACTTTCCAAGCAACTGGCTGCTCATCCAAATAAACAGTTAGCCCATTGCTGAAAGACGAAATACGCTTGTCACCGTGACTTTTATTAAACGTGGGAAAGAATGTTGGCCTAGCTAGTTACATGGAAACGTAAGTGAAACTAACATTAGGGTATGTGCGACAAGTGTCTAGATAAGCCTCCACATCCTCGATGGTTTATCTGGTTTTGAACCTTTCGCCATCTTATTAGAGACGGTTTAGAGATAACACAGTGTACATGAACATGAATGCACAGGGTATATGTTTATTTGTACTTGTCTCTTATAGACATTGCATATATTGGTTTTCGTGGATCAATGTTCATACCTCTCTAGCAAACACGTGAGCATTCGAGACGATGTTATCCAAAAGATTAGCTTTGTCTTCTACCATGTTACGATCGGCCTGAAACAAAGGATTAATGTTAATATAATGGTTATTAAAGTTTATTTTCCTTTGTGTTCAATGTAGGGTGTTCGTTTTAATTCAGTAATTAAATAGAACGTTCACTAAATCATTAGAATTCGAATTTGCCCTCTTTTTTGAAGGATATCAAAGAAGAACAGAACAGAACAGAAGTTTATTGATACAGATCACCACCGTACAATCATATGAACATAATAACGTGAATGTGTAAACAAAATAAAAATTGTAGAAGACAAAAAGTAAATAGTTATCTCTTGAATAATCCTCCCCAAGATTTTAAATGGAGGTTGAAAGTACATTTGTTTAATATATGTAATTATTTAACAAATTGTACGTAATTTCGAAACGGTGTTTCATAACAGTTTAACAAGGTACACTACATTAATTATTATGTGAATTACGCAAAGCAATTGCTTCTAAGACATATTTTCCTAGGTGTTTGATAATATACTTGACACAAAGGATGTCATAACATACACAAACGATGTAATAACACAAAGGATGTAATAACATACACAAATGATGTAATAACATACACAAAGGATGTAATAACATACACAAAGGATGTAATAACATACACAAATGAGTCAACAACCAATATCATGGCATCTCCGAAATGTATCGACCAGATCAGCCTGCGCTGTCCGCGCAGATTGATCCGGGCCGTCACATTACGTTTCAGGGGGAAAGAGGTATAGATAAATGATTCCTGAAACAGACAATCCACAGGAGGCGAAAAGTGTCTATCCGGGTAAGCCTGCTCGGCATGATAAGGCTGATCAGTGTCGATATTGGTAAATACATGAAAACACAAGACTTACCTCAATGCACGATGAACCTAACCAGAAATGGAGTGAGCGTTCATTCGGCGAAACAATCTGTAATACAAAAACAACACCACCACCAAATTATATAATATCAACTATTATACATAACGTAAATGTAAATCAAAGAAAATAGTGTACATAAAAGGATGTACATACGCATTTTGTCATCAAATAAAAAACGAAAGTGCCGTATATGTCAGCTTAGGCTCTTTCGCAAAAACAAATTCAAAAAGTGTATTTGATTCAATTATTTATTCAAAATGAATATAAAATTATGACGCGTAAAATTTAATATACTGCATTTGCTTGTTTGTTTTATTGGGGTTTTACGCCGTCTTTAAACATTATTTCGGTTATATCACGGTGACAGTTCACGTATTCATGATTCCTGGGTAAACAAACCAGTACTAGCTAAGAAATGTGCCTTGCCTAAGGGCAAGAGCACTCCAACATGACCGTTGTGCCGCGACTGGAGATCGAACTCGGGACGTCCGGTTTCAAATCCCCGACGCTTACCACTCGAACCACGGCGGATTCATTAATACAATGTATGCTTTTCTCTATGTGAACTACACAGCTCGTTTATGTGGTGTATTCATAATGTACTTAAAAGAGTCATGCTCAAGGAGAACTAAGCTATTGTCCTCTTTAACATATGTAGATCAGCTTGCGCATTCATGCAATCTGATCTACATTTATTCACTCTGACGAATCGGCATAGTGTAAGTCTAATGTGGGTCTACACTGCTCGTTAATGCCTTAAGATTATCTTTCTTTGAGTACAGCTAAAATACACATTCCATAAACATTGTGTTGCCTTGTTCATATGGGTTAAGTATCGATCCGGATCAGCCTAAGTATATCGCGCAGGCTTACCCGTACAGACACGTTTTGCTTCCTGTGGATTTTCTGTTTCGGGAATCATTATTCTATGCATCGATCCCCTTGGAACGTAAATTGTCAGCCCGGATTAGCATGCGCGGACTGCGCAGGCTGTTCTGGATCAATACATTACGTTTGTTTTCTCGTGGGATGGCTCATATGGTAAATACATTACGATTACCTTTAGTATGATATAGGCATTGCCTTCGTGGAAGAAGCCATATTCGTGTTCCAATACTGGCTGAAGTTGTACTCCCTGAAATAGAAAAATAAATAACATATTCTAAGCAGAATGCGATTAAAAACCCAAGTGCCTTTCAATAGTTCGAGAGTATACAAATATATATATTCTCTATTTGTATCTGATATCTTTTTAAAAAATGTCAATTTTATGTATCTTTGTTTTAAAGCGTCAGCTAGTAGTTATATAAAGGACATTCCTTTGTTTCTACCTCCTGAGATACACAAGAGTACATTATGTAACATCTGTTGAAAATAGCACACAACAGTTACTTTTGGCAATGGCTGAAAATACTGTAGAGAGTGAAACCTGTGGTGTATTCGGACTGCCCGGACGAGTGTTTGTCAAAGGGTGTTATTTGATGTGTTAAGCAAATGTTCGAGTACTCGATGAGATAGGACAATCTTAAACACAACAAACATGGTAATATGTTATGTGTTATCCGGACCGTTGTTAGGTGTGAATATTAAATGTGCTTGATGTGTAAGGCTTACAGATCAATCAGATTCATGTCAAACGTATATGGTACAACCAACTAGCGACTGGCCTGTTTTTTTGTAAATCGGAATACATCCGAATATATCTTAGTTCTTACAAACAGCGTTTATCACTCAACGCGTATTGCATTTCCCAAGCATACATTGTACCAAAGTATTGCTGATGGTTTTGCATTTTGAAGAGTTCAAATTCAATTTAGGAATATCTGGGACTACTAATACATATCAATAGTCCCTGTGTATATCGGGAAAACAATCTTGAGATGAGAAGTCAAGAGTACAGAGGCTGGTTTGAATGTGTGGATTCGCCGGCCGACCTGGCTCTATAATGACGGCAGAGACTTAAAAATCGGTTCCATCAGTCAGGGGTTTATTATATTTATTGAAAAGTAAGGTCGTTTAACAAATAATCAATCTAATTGATAACGAGTTAAATCAACACAAGAAACAGACAGGACCTTTCTTCATAAGTCAAACCGCATAATGTAAGTCAATGATGTAAATGCAAGAGACGTGACATTCCCTGGTTATAAGGACTAGAGAATAACCTTGATTTACAAAGTAAACATACACAGTCCTTCATAATGAAGTACTTCAATATTTATGTTCGTGGTTACCAATAACCCTTCATGTGATACATACTCCTATCCAGCAGAATACTTTAGAAACAGTATAGGATAAAAGATAAGTTGGACAGAAAATATCCATATTCCTTTCACCTCATGTTTTAAACGATGAATTAATACTCTACTTCTATAAGTATCTATAGTTGTACCTGATATCTTAAAATGTTAAACTCATATTAAGCTTTTCTTTGATAATTCTTCACTTTTTTTTTCGAAATTCTCATTGACAACGATCAGAAGATTTAACCCTTAAAGACTCAGTATGCGTGTCTGCAGCAGACGACGATTGAAAAACATTGTGGCAAAAGGAATAATTGCTCATGGTGAGCAATATCTACACTTACCACAATATTATCAACTGCTTTAATTAACTTAATATTCATTTAAAGATCATTTTGAAACTTTTGCCATATGTTGTATAAGTCTTATATTATTTATATCTGGAAAAGTGTTAATGTATCTGTATAAACTGTCAGTGTGTTGTTTTATACAATGTATAGTTTAAAACATGTAAATAGTGAAGACCAGTGCAGTATCACCCCGTTACAAGCGTGCACTACATCATCGTTTTAATATAGTACTTTTACGAAAAACATCGATATTTGAATGAAGAGTATTCTCTATAAAATAGCGTGTGAGTACTTTAATCACGGTATCTTAGATAAATCAATTACTATGTCTTCTCTGTAAACAATATCGAGTGGCAGATAACAATAAATTTCTCAACGGGCGGGACACCCCGTACGTTTTCCTTTGTCCATTAAAACCATTCTCATATAAGGAAGCATTTTCACGCATCTGCAGGAGACGACTGTTGAGTGTATGGGGGGCAATTAAAACTGCCTTTGTCATAATGTTGTCAACTCTATTCTATAATAATACTTTCATTTATAGAGATGTTCCATAGTTTTACTAGAAGCATAGCCGTTTGCAGCAGAGTTGCTGTATGTGTGATAGGGTGCATATACCAGAGACATATAAATACATTTATATGTCTCTGATTATAGGAATCTTTGGGTATAATTGCTTGTGTTTTAGTGGCAAACTGTTTCATAATGTATATGTATCCTAGCGTACGTAGGCTATCGTGCAGTTATCACGCTTATTTCTTAAAAACAAAGTGAATCGTAAAAAATATAAAAAACAATTTAACTGTAGTGTTAATTGTATTGTATATAAAAGGATATAAGCAAGATATTGCAAACTACAGAAGTCCGTGAAACCCCTGATTCCAGGGTCGAATACCTATATCCTAGTATATAATACTTCTTAAAACTGACATATCCAGCATACTTCTAGATATGCATTTGAATAATACATTCGAGCTGTGATACATTCTTTATACAGAGGACTAGACATGGAAGAGTAAACAGGTCTTTCCCAACAGTATATCTCTAACGAATCAACTTAACCATATGTTGTAAATACAGGAAAGATTTGTCTAGCTGAGACGATTCATTTAATTGCCCACAACATAGGTGTTGATAATTATATAAGGATGTGGGGCTGTGGCATACTCTCCTTATCTAGAGCTCTGATTTATATATATCCGCTTGTCAAGCCGCATCTATTTTTGTGAGCCAAAACACAACACTAACATATCAATTCCACACGGTGAAAGCTCTGACTAATTCAGATTCGGATACGTACAATAAATCACATCGAAATGATAGGACTTCTCTCATATATGAGTCTTAAATATGAAAATAAACTAAATTGCAACTTAACCGTTTGATTTTATTATAACAGTGTTCGTACCTCTAACCTCCATATGCGGAGACCCGGACCAAACAGGTCTACGTCCATGAATGCAGGCTCCATGGTTCCTACACCTGTAGGTGATGGGCTCGCTAGTTCCCTGTCTCCCTGGTTGACGTAGTTATTTACGTCATGTGCTCTGAAACCATTACATGAATAATGAATATTTACTTTTTTGACAGTAAATTGCATGCGATAACTAAATACAATTCTCATATATATTATGAAATCCAAGAAGCAATGGTAAACAATAAAGTGGCATAACATGTTGCAGATTGTTATTGTGCTATTGCAGTGATCACGAATGAGTCACAATACTTACAAAATGGAATTCGGACCTTTTGACCTGTATCTACACTGGACAAAATATAGTGCCGATGAACAGGCATATGTGTTTATCAACAATCTATTAGTAAAAGGTAGTGCCCGATATATAATCACAAGTGTAAATCAACAATGCCTTAGTGAAAATGTAGTGCCTGATGTATAAGCACATTTATAAATCAACAATCCACTAGTCTAAATATAGTGCCCGGTTTATGAATAGTTTTGTTAATCAACAATCCATTAGTCAAAATGTAGTGCCTAGTGTATGAATCCATGTGTTTATCAACAATCCGTTAGTCAAAATGTAGTGCCTAGTGTATAAATACATGTGTTTATCAACAATTCATTAGTCAAACTGTAGTGTCCAGTGTATAAATACATGTGTGTATCAACAATTCATTAGTCAAACTGTAGTGCCCAGTGTATAGATACATGTGTTTATCAACAATCCTTTAGTCAAACTGTTGTGTCCAGTGTATAAATACATGTGTTTATCAACAATTCAATTATCAAAATGTAGTGCCCAGTGTATAAATACATGTGTTTATCAACAATGCTTTAGTCAAACTGTAGTATACATGTGTTTATCAACAATTCATTAGTCAAAATGTAGTGTCCAGTGTATAAATACATGTGTTTATCAACAAATCATTAGTCAAACTGTAGTGTCCAGTGTATAAATACATGTGTTTATCAACAATCCATTAGTCAAAATGTAGTGCCTAGTGTATAAATACATGTGTTTATCAACAATTCATTAGTCCAAATGTAGTGCCTAGTGTATAAATACATGTGTTTATCAACAACTCATTAGTCAAAATGTAGTGCCTGGTGTATAAATACATGTGTTTATCAACAGTCCATTAGTCCAAATGTAGTGCCTAGTGTATAAATACATGCGTTTATCAACAGTCCTTTAGCAAAAATGTAGTGCCTGGTGTATTTATAAACACATGTGTTTTTAAACAATCCATTAGTCAAAATATAGTGCCCGGAAAATATTTACTGATATGCCACTCAACCTTATATTTTGCTAAATGTTTATTGACTATAAGTATGTAATATTTAATATGATATGTAATGTAATGTTATATGCACTGGGTTGTTTACCTTGAATATGATATGTAATGTAATGTTATATGCACTGGGTTGTTTACCTTGAACTTCTTGAAGATGCAGATGGCGGATGCAGTATAACAGCTCTTCTGCTCACTGGTCTATGAGACCCCTGAGTGAATACAGACAGCGAGGAGGACGGGCCCTTTTTCAACTGGAAACTTAACACCTTCCCAGGTTTACCGTCCGGGCTGCTACATCGTGTGTCAAGACCCGTCGGTATACAGCTCTTTGGTCGTAAAGCTGAAATTATAGTAAAAAACAACGTATTAATTAATGAAGCAACGCATCATGGATATTACTTATCTTCAGTTTTACTTAACACACCATTCTCTCCGGCGAGATTTAGTAATAGCACTTATTTAAACAATCCTCTAGCTTATAACAACATATTAATAGTACATGTGCGAACCCCTATTATAGTAACACATATCATATAACATAATGTTAGATGTATCATTGTACAAGCCATACATATTTCATAAGATTTTCCAAAAATTAACTGAATGAAGATAAACACGATCGAGAAAGGGAACATAAAAGAGAAGTACACTTCGTTGATTACTTTTACTGTATCCTTTTTTGCCTGAAAAGAATTCAATGGGAAGTGCCGAGACAAAGTTATGTAAACAGCAGGTTTGAAACCCGACTAAAACAGTTTTTGCACATTTGCTACATAACACATCCCGTCGGCCCCAATACACTGATCAGAGTCTCCAATATAACGTTTGTTCTTCTAGTGTTCTTTGCATTGCATATACTATTTAAAACGTCAAACTATTAACAAATTCAGAAACATTCCTCAAAATAAAACATTGTGGAAAAGTATATCGAGCTAAACATTTGACTATTCAGAGATCTATAGATATATTTCATAATTGTTTATTCTTTTTGTAAAAATAAACACAAAATTAGCCGTCCCGTGAAAAAAAAACACATTATGGCCTCTGCATAATGTCTCGTCCCAGATCAGCCTGCGCAGTCCGCGCAAACTGATCCGGGCCGACACATTCCGTCTCATTGGGGTTAGAGGTTAGAGTAATGTTCCTGAAACAGAAAATCCACATGAGGCGAAACGTGTTTATCCGGGTAAGCCTGCGCGGCATGCTTAGGCTCATCCGGATCGATACTTTACGCAGAGTCCACAATGTTGGTTTTCTCGCGGGACGGCCCAAATTAAGAGTTTGAAGTCCATCATAGTCCCCTTCATAACAACCATTAGCACATATCTCGCTTGTTTAAGTGTCGGTGCAACTGAAAGACGTCCCGTTGTTGTTACGAATTATTTCATTGCATTAATCACGTTATCAAACGAAACCCGCCTTTCAAGAATTTACCAACAACGATGAATCCGATCAGCGTACAGTCCTATCACGATCTTCCCGTTTCGTCATTTAGTTAAGAAGATATCCAATAAACCTCTTAAGAACTAAATAATGAACGAAACACTTTTCTTTAAACGATTCCGAATACTCTGGGATGCCTGCCAGTTGCACAGTTCATGCCATAATCTATATTGTATTACAGTAGTTAATACTATACATCCGATTGTTAACTTTCGTGTGATTGGAATGAAATAGTAAGCAAATCAGATAACCAACTTTATTTTTAATGAATGTATCAGAGAATAATAGTTTTCAAACAACGCAGCTCTGTTTATTTTAACTCTTTTCCTTGTACAAGAAATCAGTTGTAAGACGGCTTTAAACACATATTGGCAAAAACTGTCAAAAAAAGAATATGTACATGCACGTTAAATTAGTTAATAGAATACAAATCATTGTGACAAAAGCTGAACAATATCATTACGAGCAATGTATCGTTTTGCCACAATGTTTTCAAATGTCCTCTGCTGCAGAAGCGCTAAAAATGCGTCAACATGAGGGACAGCATTAAACCTAATTAAAACGTGTATACATAATTGATTTTCAAATCAAAATGGTTTAATTAGACAGACTTGTCCGATAGTTGTGTCTAATCGTCTAAATGAAAGCGCTGTCACGGATGTTTTCTTTTAATTTAGGTTTGATTGCGAAAATATACTCGGCATATATTTATGTTGTATAAAAATTACTGCTTTAAATCACGGGAGAAGCCTTTCAAATTAATATGTGTAAAGGAGAAACACAAAAAGGTTTCTTATTCACCACGACATTTTAGGTTAAGTCAAAATCAATCGATCAGGTTAACCAGTTTTCATAAATGTTGGATCCCCCCCCCCCCCTAAAAAAAGCAATGGCTATCCTCCCTTACCCCCACCCCCACCCTGAGACGCTTGTTGTTGTCTTGAAAGCATTACACAGGGTGCATTGGTGTAAGCATAAATAATACCGGTACATTAGTACTGTTAATTTACCCAGCAAGCGCCGTGATATAACACAAATACTGTTGAAATCGGCATATAATACCATCTTTAAGCAAACACAAAACCGCTACAAACCAATCCTCTATGTGAGCGTCGCTTCTGTCATATTTAATGGTAAATATAGCCGTCCCGGGAGAAAACCAACATTGTGGACTGTAAGTAAAGTATCGACCCGGATTAGCCTAATCATGCCACGCCGGCTTACCCGGATAGACACATTTCGCCTCTTGTGGGTTTTCTGTTTCAAGAATCATTACTCTATACCCCTATCCCCCCTGAGACGGAATGTGTAGACCCGGATCACATTTCACAGATGTCATTATGTTGATTTTCTCGCGGGACGGCTCAATAATATTATCCTGTGAGTTCCCATGTGCTTACTGCGGGATTTTAAATGTGTATCGCGGATACATTAAAGTATTCTCGAGACTGGTGTAGATCTTGTTCGTATCTTAACAAAACATATCTTGAAAACAGATTTTAAAGTTACTTTTCAAGCTCGTTAAGTTTGAAAGTAGATACTGTTGCCATTAATGTCGCATTGAAAGATATGTTTATATAGGTATGTATCTAGGTTTTTTCTACCACATATAACCTATTTCGTGACCTATTGTAGTACTTGACATACAACATTCTATAGGGGAATGTTTTAAATTAATACATTATATCCCTTTTAAACTCTTATCAGTGAACAATATTATGAGCTGTTCCACGAGAAAACCAACATCTGGACTGTGCGTTAAGTATCGACCCGGATCAGCCTATCCAGGACAAACACTTTTCTCCTCCTGTGGATTTTCTGTTTAAGAAATCATTACTCGAAACCTCTATCCCCCTGAGACGGAATGTACACAGGCTGATCTGGTGCGATACAATCCCCCTGAGACGGAATGTACACAGGCTGATCTGGTGCGATATAATCCCCCTGAGACGGAATATACACAGGCTGATCTGGTTCGATACAATACGCAGAGTATCCATACTGTTGGGTTTTCCGCGGGACCGCTCATAGTGTTAATGCATGTTGTGAACGAACCAGTGGTCTTCACTATTTCCCAGGTGAATTTTGAAACATCTGCGAAAGACGACTTTTTAAACTATAGTTGCGAAAGGAGAAATTGCTCCTTATGAGAATGTCCCTTTTGAAATATATTCACTGATAACCGTTTCCATAATTTTGATAAAATATAGTCAAAAACTTCTGATGCAGATTAGTTGTACGGGAAAGTGTTAAGGTATTAATAGCTATATTATCTGCCAGTTACTTTAATTCCTTGTTTTACTGTTTATACGAACATCATACATGTATGTATCACAACAACGTTAAAAAAATGCAGTTTAAGACAACAAATATCGATTAGTTTTATCTTTTTTAGAAAATTTATCAAATCTTTGTCAATCTTGAAGTGGCTTGTTGTTATGATTTATGTCAATACGCGTTACCGTCAAGAAACTTCGCATGATTTTTTTTAATGGCAGACCTTTGTAATAAAAGAACGAAGTAAACATTTAACCCTTTCCCAAATATAAACACTTTTAGACGCCTTTGCATCAAACGACTTTTGAAAGCATTGTGACAAAGAAGAATTTGCTCAAAACAAGCAATTTCTCCTTTTGCAATAATGTTTTCAACTCTATTTGATACTTAAAACTCTCATTAATGGAGATTTATCAGATTTGTGTCAGTTTGTTTTTAAAGCCGTCTGCTGTTTACTTGATGTACAAGGGAAAGGAATGGTTAAACGTTATGTGCAAGTGAAAGCGTGATTAAAGAAATAGCCCGACGACGTTATGTGTAATTCAATATATTAGATATTACTTCACATGTAAGATCAAAGGAAAACTTGCGAGCAAATTAACCTCCCAGTCATACTATATTTAATAACAGTCACAAACTTTATCATAAGATGATAAATATTGTAAAGCTCTGAAATGCACAAAGAATATTATTCAATTTATCATATCAAATAATGTTCTTTTTTGCATAAAGGATCACACCAAACATGTCATTTCAATATTTCTTCCTTTATATATTGATTAAGAACGAACTGCCTTTGATCTTGTCACGGCAATTTCAGTCTTGTCAAATCCTAATGAAGTATAAATCTAGACCAGACATTTGCTTCCGTTTGTAGAGCTGCATTCGCAAAGAAGATTTTGATTTTGCAAATGATTTGGCTTTATTTTCTCACTCCCACACTCGCATTCACGAAAACAACATTACATCATATTCAATGGATAAATTATTCAAACAAATGAAGAACATACAAAGAAGCTAATCACAATATGCAACGTATAAAAAAAATAAAGAAATCCTTGTTTAGTAACTGAACAAAGTATTGAGATACTCTCTCGTATGCTGGAGAACGGCAGCAAATGGCTTTCACTTAATACTCGTGAATAATAATGACCTTTTGGACACTTAAAGGTAAAAGGACCCGCCCCTCGTCCTCCCCCATAACAAAAAGCCCAACGACACTGGACGCCGTCCTTTAATGGGAGAACGCAAGACCAAAAAGTGAAAATGGACTTTTTGAAGATATAAAGTGACAAACGAAATACCCCTTGCTGCTGCACTATATGTAAATGGCCAATCAGAAAATAACTACGGTTGGAAGTATTAGCTTGTGGATAACATTCGCCATTGCAAAAAATCCTCGTAGTTTAAAGCGTTTGTTTCATAAATGTACACATATCCCAAGTAAATATACGATACATTGACCATGGTCCCTGATTCCCTTTACAAAGGTTTTTGCTTGGTCATTGTGGGCGGAGGTCGAACCAGGATGTTCTTAGTTATATGTTATCATACGTTAGCCAACATTTAAGGAACGGCCACACTGACTCGGATCATATATGTTTACGTTTTGCAAAAAATCGGTTGCTTGGGCTTAGATAAGCACGTGCCAATACTGAATCAGTTTTTATAAATATTTCAGGCTGGCAATTACCCAATACCGTATTAAAATAAGTGTCCGACCCCTTACTGTTTGAAACAAATATCAAGCTGGCACAAAGTCACTCTGTCAAACCGGTGTTACGATCTGTAAAAAATATCAAAAAATGTGCCAACTTCCCACGCCTGGTGTGTGGCAGGTACATGTATCATGACACATACTTCAGTAGTATGTGTACGTACATTGAAGGTTCAAACCGAAAATAACCGACACAAAGTTTTGTTATAATAACACAATTTCAATTGAACATAGTATTCTTTAGAAATGAAGACGTGACAACTGATTATTCTTGGTAAATGTTAATGCTGATATGAAGGAGCTCAAATCATAATTGATATTATCAAACTAGGACCACGTTGGTCTAGTTGCTGCCAGTGTCAACAGGGATTATTCTCAATTCATTCAACAGAAAAATTACCGCTTTTTACTTACGCACACCCGAGATCACCAATCAAATTACATAATTTGACTTACGTACACCCGAGTACACCAATTAAATTACAGCGCTTAACTTACGCACTTACGAGTACACCAATCATATTGCAGTACTTAACTTAAGCACACCCGAGTACACCAATCAAGTTACAGCTTTAAATAACAAACACCCGAGTACACCAATAAAATTACAGCGCTTAACTTACGCACACCCGGGTACACTAATCAAATTACAGCTTTTAACTAACGCACACCCGAGTACACCAATCAAATTACAGCTTTTTACGTATGCACACCCGAGTACACCAATCAAATAACAGCGCTTAACGTATGCACACCCAAGTACACCAATCAAATTACAGCTTTTAACATATGCACAACGGAGTACACCAATCAAATTACAGCTTTTAATGTATGGACAATCGAGTACACCAATCAAATTACAGCTTTTTACTTATGCACACCCGAGTACACCAATCAAATTACAGCTTTTAACTTACGCACACCCGAGTATACCAATCGTGTTACAGCTTTAAACTTATGCACACCCGAGTGCACCAATCAAGCTACAGCTTTTAAATTACGCACACCCGAGTACACCAATCGAATTACAGCTTTTAACGTACGCACACCCGAGTACACCAATCAAATTACAGCCTTTAACTTATGCACTCCCGAGTACACCAATCAAATAACAGCGCTTAACTTAAACACACCCGAGTACATCAATCACATTACAGCGCTTAACTTACACACACCCGAATACACCAATCAAATTACAGCGCTTAACTTGCACACACCGAGTACACAAAGCAGATTACAGCGCTTAACTTACGCACACCCGAGTACACCAATCAAATTACATCGCTTAACTTACACACACCCGAATACACCAATCAAATTACAGCGCTTAACTTACGCACACCCGAGTACACCAATCAAATTACAGCGCTTAACTTACACACACCCGAATACGCCAATCAAATTACAGCTTTTAACTTACGCACACCCGAGTACACCAATCAAATAACAGCGCTTAACTTACGCACACCCGAATACGCCAATCAAATTACAGCGCTTAACTTAGGCACACCCGAGTACACGGTACAGCTGAATCCGCGATTCAGACTTAAGTTTTCACTGATCGTTTAACAATGGGGAAAACACAGACTGGATCTAATCGAGACAGGCTCAAATCTAAATCATCACACTAGGTGTCTTTTGACCTCATCTTAAGCAAACACTTCAGAGTTTCTATGGGGAAATAAACAATTGCTAACGAGCAACTCTTCATTTTCCAACCATTTATATTCTCTATCTTATAATAATTCGAATTTAACGATGTTTAAGCATATGCAGCAGCCGATATTTGTATACATTGTGGCAAAATGATAGAGTGATCATAATGCTTCTTTTGTCGCAATACTTTTAAATTTGTTTTGTAAATGCACATTAAATTGTATTGCTCAAGTTTCGAAAGAGCACTGTTGCATGCACGATGTACGTGGGAAAGGGTTAACACTGACTACTGTTTACTTCCATCGACATTTACAAGTTAGACTCGTTTTTAACAGTGTATATATAGATTAGCATGTGCATCCGCAGTCGGGTCTAGATAAAGACTCTTCAAATAGCACTTAGATATGTCTGTTATAAGATTATGTCGGGTCTAGATAAAGACTCTTCAAATAGCACTTAGATATGCCTGTTATAAGATTATGTCGGATCTAGATATAGACTCTTCAAATAGCACTTAGATATGCCTGTTATAAGATTATGTCAACTTGTCTATATGCTAATCATAATTGAGCCGTAAACGTTGATGCTGATATTGAAATAGCTCTATTAATAATTTACGTCCCGCCAGAAAACTAACAGTATGGCCTCTACGTTATGTCTCGACCAAGATCAGCCTGCGCAGTCCGTGCAGACTGATCCGGCCTGACAATTTCCGTTTCATGGAGATAGATGTATAGAGTAATGCTTCCTGAAACAGAAATCCACAGGAGGCGAAAAGCATATATCCGGGTAAGCCTACGAGCATGCTTAACCTGATCCGGGTCGATTGCTTTACGCAGAGTCCACAATACTGGTGTTCTCGTGGGACGCCTTATATGATTAACCGATGTACAAGCTGATCTCAGCCTACACTGTTCAAAAATACCAGCCTACACAATTCCCTTTGAGGGGCACACATTTATAAGCACTGGAACAATTAATAAAGATAAATTGAAGATAACATGTAATTTGACACGTTAAGAGAAATTAATCGAAACTAAAAAGTGAGAATAATATGCCTATCCATGGCACAAATTGTACTGTATAACTGTACAGTGTATGTTAAATGTATAACTGTACAGTGTATGTTAAATGTATAACTGTACAGTGTATTGTACAGTGTATTGTACAGTGTATTGTACAGTGTATTGTACAGTGTATGTTAAAATCAGCCTGTCCATCTTCTCAGTCTTATCAAACTCCACACAGGTTGATGGCAGCTTCTAACAATCCAATTTATATGTAAGTTATATAAAAACATTGTAGATTGAGTAGATGCACAGGCTAATTTGAATGTTCTCCTGGTAGAAAAAGCAATCCAATATGAGACTTTAAGCTTGGACATGCTCAATTAAAGAAATAAAAACATACCGCGAGACAAAACGATTAAACATCCAGTGTCCACGTTTTATAACTTGACATTACCTACCTCTCCTTCCGATTACTTTCCTTCTATTCATTTTGGATTAAAATTCTCTTTGTTCACAGCCACACGATAGAACCACACATGAAACCATTAAACAAATGTAACAACTAATTTACACTAGTACATGTCTCGTGTATAAACCACATCATTATATTAACTGATAATTTATTTATTATATTTCCAGTTGTGTACGTTACATTCAGAACCTTTCCGACACTATTTCAAACGGTTCTGCACAGTTAAGTTCAATACCTAACATGTATTAAGGGTCGGATTAAACTAATGTGCAACTTGCATATCCCTAACCTAGGCACCCACCAGATTATGTAAAATGAAAGCCATAATCCCCCATTAAACCCGATCATTTACGTATAGAAACCTATCCGATTGTGTCTTGTTTCCTCTTTCCATGAATACAATTAAGATAGACTGTACGCAGAAAAATAGCTGCATGGGTTAGCTCTTTAATTGTGATGGGCTAACAGTATATTTAGAAAAGCAGCCAGTTGCTTGGAAAGTATGTTGCGTGGAGTACTGGTGTAGATAAACTGGATATGACGGGAAAAGTGTTAAAAACGGCGTTAAACCCAAATTAGTCAATCAATCATTCTTTAATTTTGATAATAGCCAACTTGAAGGTGTCACAGGTGTTTTACACGTTGATAAGGTGATCATTAGTCAATTCGCTATATTAAAGAGTGCTGGATGAGACTACGCACATATCATAGTGACCAGTCACCAATCAATGCATTTATATAGTACTTAGTTTTTACTTGAGTAAATAGATATTTTAAAGAACATTCTAATATGTCGTGTCTCATCAAAATCGTATTTATATTCACAATTAACCCTTTCCTCCATATAGACGTTTTCTGACGCCTCTGCAGCAGACGGCTTTTTGAAAACATAGTAATATCCTTTTGCCACAATGTTTTCCACTTTTCGTCATAGGTTATCCATTTAATTATGGAGATATTCTATGTTTTGTCAAAATATGTTCAAAGTCGTATGCTGCGTAATTGCCGATGAGGGAAAGGGTTAAACGAATTCTTTCTTATCTTAACGTAACCCTTTTTTTATGTAAATGTATCCGATTGAATATCGATATTCAAACAAATCTTCCACTTGGCAAAACGTGCTTAATGATGATACAATAGTATACAGTGATCTTCTGCGGTAGAGTTGATGGTAATAAAAAAAGATGCGGTAAGACTTATTTTTCTGCAACGAATTTAATTCATGTTCATAGTTTCTATATGATAGTATTATTATATAGTATATATATGAGCCGTCCCGCGTGAAAACCAACCTTGTGGACTCCGTAAAAAGTATCGATCCGGATCAGACTAAACATGCCCAGCAGGCCGACAATTTCCACCTGGAGAGAGGGAATGTGTCGGCCCGGATTAGCCTTCGCGGATTGCGCAGGCTGATCTGGATCGATACATTACGCAGAGGCCACTATTTTGGTTTCTCGCGGGACGGCTAACATGATGTAAAGGGACACATTTAAATCCCAGTGAATAGTTCAATAGCTCATTAAATAGCATTATATCTGATACTATTATCATTTTTAATCGACCGATCTTCAAAAGTTCGAATTACCAACGGTGTCCGTCTCAAGGAGTGTTAATGATTCACAAATAACTTGATCTGGGTAGTGGATAAATCCTTAGACTGAAGGTTGCGGGTACCTCGGAATTAGATCAGTCCTTGTGTCTTCGCAGGTGGATCTGGTTCCACACTGTTCGCTGGTCAGAAATTAAATATTTGAGGTTATAAGCTCGTGTATGTGTTGTAATATCAATCTGAACATATACATCTGTCCGTGTTTATGTCGATTAAACGCAGGCATATTTTTTAAATGCGACTGTTAACCCTTTCCTACTTATAAACAATCTTGCAGCAGACACCTTTGAAGATATTTAGTCAAAAGTATGGAAATCCCTTATAAACAATTGAGAAATTATTAAATAAAGTTGCGGCGGGGTCAATTTGAAAACATTGAAACAAAAAGAGATATTGCTCATTTTGAGCAATTCCTCTTTTTGTCACAAAGTTTTCAAAATGACTGTGCCGCAAATACGCCAAAAAGCATCTGTAATTGAGGGAAGGGTTAATCGATACGCATTACGGAATATTTAACCGCTTTCAGTACAAGGTAGTTTACGACAATGTTTTTCGCCAAAATGAATCATTGTGTGATAGTATCTGTTGGCAGCAAGTATCGTAATACCAAATTCGACCTTCGGAGTTTTTAATATAAATAGCGAATATGATGAGATTACATATTTGCCATGCCATAGTGTGTCGATAACTTACAGCAAGATGGTTGCTGGTGATACTATGGCGAGCAGGACAAATCACACTGTCGATAACTTACAGCAAGATGCTTGCAGGACAGCGAGCAGGACAAATCCCAACCAGAAGCTGACTCGTCTTAGACCCAAATGGACCTTCACTTATCACAAACGTTCGAAGGTCAGTTGTCGTACGTGGGGCACGGCTCCCTTGGCAATCTTGATTAAGGTTGGGAAATATAGTCAATACCCGTGGCATTAACAATACGACCTGCCTTTACACAATATAAATGAGCCGTCCCGCGAGAAAACCAACGTTATGGCATCTGCGTAATGTATCGACCTGATTAGCCTGCACTGCAGGCGAGGACTGATCCGGGCCGACACATTCCGCCTCAGGGGCATAGCGGTATAGAATAATGACTACTTTAATAGAAAATCCACAAGAGGCGATAACTGTCTCTCCTGGTTCGCCTTTTCGGCATGCTTATGATGATCCGGGACAATACTACGCAGAGTCCATAATGTTGGTGTACTCGCGAGATGGCTCAATTAGGTTTTATACGTGTTCACAACGTTGTTGTTCTTTTGTATGATTGTTTACGCCGCTTTTAATATGTGTTCGGTGATATCAATCCATGTCCTATGAAAGTAACCATTGCTACTGGTCCATTTGTCCTTACATTAGAGAGTCATTCATACTCTTAACCCCACTTTCCTGAGAGCAAAGGATGGAAAACAATAATTACCATGTTTAAAGGTCTTTAATAGAATCCTGTTGGGAATGTGACGAGCGATCTCCAACTCCCAACGCGTGTACAAATGTAAATGAACGGAATGTTGCGTTATTTGTATACAATGAGTGATGGTTCAGGTGCCCCTGTGTATAAGGACGTTCTTATCGGAGTCTTTACTGTTAGTCTAACTTTAAAATACGTATTGCTGGACTTAAGAACAAGAATCTTAGCCTTAGAAGGTTAACCCTTTCCCACCTGCAGACGCATTTTGACGCAATAGCAGCATAAGACTTGTGAAAAACATTGTGGCCAAAGTTGAAATTTCTAATGATGAGCTATTTCGCATTTGGCCACACTATTTTCAACTTTATTTAAGAATTAAACTTTCTTTTAGAGATATTGTTCAGGTTGTAGTCACTATGTTTTCAAAGTCGTCTGCTGCAGATTTGTTGTATGCGGGAAAAGGGTTAAATACGATGAAAATTCGCCTGATTTCATTACATCGGTGATGCAACATGGATCGTTTTCGCTAGACGCGTTGTTCCCTACCAGACGTAACGACTGGGCGCGTGGTGTAATTCAGTCGGTAAAAAGTATCGAATCTTTATTTAGGGATCCAATCCACTGAATACAATAGATCCATTAAGCCCATCGATGATTCTTTTGCTAACTTCAGATTAACACATAACCCTTGTACCTTTACCTTTACCGACATTATAACATCAAAGTATACCAAGTCTACTTGGAGTAGAATAGTGTATATGTGTTCTCAATCGAATGTCTTTTATAACAGCGAAGCTGTGGGGGTCGGGAAAAGCACGACATACAAAAGTCTGTGACTTAATTGAGTTTGCGATGTATTTCTTTCGAACAAAAAAAAAGAGTTGTTAATTTGAAAGAATGTTTGCACAATAACAACTATACTTGAAGAGTTAAACAATTGATTAAATCAATATTGAATTAACTCAAAATAAGTATAGTGACGGGCCATACATAGGGAAACAAAATTAGCAAGTATAATTAAGTCAAGACACCCTCGATATTCAGAGTTGTAAATTTGCAATTTGGATAACACGATTTTTGACTCAGTAAGGATGCCATTTTTGTGATAATTACAAACAATGAATTTCAATCATAACACTACAAATTGATCGCGGCCTGTGAACCCTGTTCACGTTGAGGACTCATTTAGACACATCTGCAGCAGACCACTTTTGTTAAACAAAGTGATATATAAATTATATAAAGCAATTTTTCCTCTTGTTACAATGTATTAAACTCTCTTTAATAATAGTGTTTATATATATTCAATATTCGTTTTTGTTTAGATTTCTTCAAAGCAAATATGACTGCTACATATTTGCGCCGTACCACGTTAAAACCAACATTGTGCGTAAAGTATTGACTCGGATCAGCATAGGCATGCATCGCAGGCTAAACGCGAATGGACACGATTAGCCTCCTGTGGATTTTCTGTTTCAGAAATCATTACTTTAATCCTCCATTCCCCTGAGACGGAATGTGTCCGCCCGGATCATTCTGCGCAGGCTGATCTGGGTCGATACATTACGCAGTGTCTGTCATACTGTTGGTTTTCTAACGGTACGGCTTATTTGTTGTATTCGGGAAAGTGTTAAGGTTTGTAGGACGGACATGAATAATTAATCGGATCGATAAATGACAATGTACCCTTATTTCTCGGAATATGTATTCAACACCAAGCTAACTTTGTTTTGTTATTAATCTATTTTCTTTGAAGTTGAATTAATCGTGTTCCTGCTTTGATGTTTGCAGGATTGTTTGATTTGAAAACGTATAAGAATAACATTATATAATCCACACAGTTGAAAGTAGAGGGACTGTTTGTGTTATTTCTTCTTGTTCAATGCTGTTAACAACAGTCGTCAGCTGCCGACGCCTGTATCATAGAAACGAAAATGTATATCAGAAGATATTACAATAGAACCACTATGTACTCAGTAGACTATAGTAAACGTACTCAGCGTGATTTTTTAAATTTCAACTTATATTTCAGTTCAATGTGAAGTTTCCTTTGTACCTTTCGCAACATACAGACGCTTTCCGAGGCCTCGACAGCAGTCTAATTTCGAAAACGTTGTAACAAATGGAGTAATTGCTTATTATGAGTAATTGCCCTTTTAGCACAATGGTTTCAACTCAAGTCAATAATTAAATTTTCCGTATTTTGTTGAGATAGTTTGAAACTCGTCTCCTGCAGATGTGTTGTATGTGGAAAAGAGATTTGAAACATTATTTGAATTCACGAGCGACATCCCAATGAACCTAACACATCTCCAGGGGGCTCAACTAACCCCAATCTCGAGTAAATATAAAAGACCATAAATAGAAATTATAAATTCTTTAAAACGAGGTCAAGCAAGCAAAGTGACATATATATTCCTAACCCTTTCTATAGAATAACAGTACATGTTATCCGGTGCTACTAACCCTTTCTATAGAATAAAAGTTCATGTTAGCCGGTGCTATTAATGTATAAAATACACGTCGATTCTTTATTCTTTTGCAAACAGTGTAAATTCCGATCAGCCAGCTCAGTCTGATTTAGCCTGCCTTATTCACCATTGAGTCATAGAATGTTGACATGGGTAGGAGAGCAGCTCCTTTTTCACACATGTAATACATAATCTAAGTTTAGCTTTTTCACACATGTAATACATAATCTAAATTTAGTTTTTTCACACATGTAATACATAATCTAAATTTAGTTTTTTCACACATGTAATACATAATCTAAATTTAGCATTTTCACACATGTAATACATAATCTATATTTAGCTTTTCTTGAACTACGTTCATATGATCCGTTTATTTTTATTTTTCCGTTTACCTTGTACCTTTTACACATTTTACCTTATACCTTTTACCTTGTACCTTTTACACATTTTACCTTTTACCTTTTACCTTGTACCTTTTACACATTTTACTTTTTAACTTTTACGTTGTACCTTTTACACATTTTACCTTTTAACTTTTACTTTTCACTTTTCTCTATACAAAACGAACTAGATTTTAGAATTGATAGTTGTAGCTTCACACCCTGGTATGCACATGAACCGTCCCGCGAGAAAACCAACATTATGGCATCTGCTAAATGTATCTACCAGATAAGCCTGTGCCGTCCGCACAGACTGATCCGGATCGACACATTCCGGCTTAGGGCAATAGATGTATAGAGTAGTGATTCCTGAAACAGAAAATCCACAGGAGGCGAAAATGGTATATCCGGATAAGCCTGCACGGCATGCTTAGGCTGATCCGGGTCGATACTTTACACAGAGTCCACAATGTTGATTTTCTCGCGAGACGGCTCAATTATAATTATGCCAGTGGGGATGTTAACACGACATGTCGACAGCTGTCAGGAAAACGTGACATGTCGACAGCTGTCAGGAAAACGTGACATGTCGACAGCTGTCAGGAAAACTTACTGGTATTTCCGTTAACACGACATGTCGACAGCTGTCAGGAAAACTTACTGGTATTTCCGTTAACACGACATGTCGACAGCTGTCAGGAAAACGTGACATGTCGACAGCTGTCAGGAAAACTTACCGGTATTTCCCAGGACACACTCTGGTGTGATTGAACTACGAGGAAAAGGGCATAAAACACCATTCAAACGGACACATTATAATGAGCCGTCTCGCGAAAAAACAACTCTGCGTAAAGTATCCACCCGGATCAGCCTAAGCATGTCGCAAAGGCTTATCCGGATAGACACGTTTCGCCTACTGTGGATTTTCTGTTATGGAAATCATTACTTTATAACTCCCAGCCCCTGAGACGGAATGTGTCGGCCCGCAGGCTGATACGGCTCGATACATGTCGAATAGGCCATACTGTTGGTGTTCTAGCTTAGTCGCTTAGTCATAAACAGCAATACATTCCAGTGTAAAAAAAATGCAGTGTATGTAGGTTGTTTACAATTACTTCACATCTCACGAATACCGACATTCGATATTTGTTCCACCAACGAATATCCAGTTAAGTATGTTCATTCTAGCAGTCTGATCAGAATAGTTCATGTTAGTCGTTTTAATAGTCGTGAAACCATGAATTAATCCCTTGGAGAAAGAGCACGACGAAAATCTACATATCAATATATGGAATATGATGCGAATTATCATTACGTGTAATTGCAAAATACCCCATTGCGTTTGTGTTGTGCCGTGTCCCAATTTGGTCATATTACGGATAATCCTAAATTGGAATAATAAACTGATAAATGTGTGTCTTATAGCAGTATAATAGCGGTTTATGTAACCGATTTTGTTTACCATAAAGCTGTTTCAGCTTATGGAGAATTATAATGACAACATCACGATTGTGTAGGTTTGCAAGATGAACTGAACAGTAAGTTGAGCCCGCCCATGCGAAAATGTAACACTTATCTTGTGTGAACAGTGTAGATCCAGATTAACATGTGCATCCGTACAATCTGGTCAATATTTACACATGGTGCTTACAACAAGTGTGTTAGAAACTTTTGTGAGCTGATGTAGATTCTGATAAATCGGAAACGACTTTTCCATTAACATAGCAGCCAAGTTAGATTGTGCTTCTTTCATGTACACGCATCCGACGTTTGAGCCGTCCTGCGAGAAAACTAACACTATGGCCTTTGCGTAATGTATCGACCCAGGTCAGCATGCACAGTCCGCACATACTGATCCGAGCTTACACATTCCGTCCCAGGGGGATAGGGGTATATAGTAATGAAAATCGACAGGAGGCGAAAAGTGTCCTTCCGGGTTAGCTTGCTTGCTTAGACTGATCCGGGTCGATACTTTACGCAGAGTTCACAATGAATGTTGGTTTTCTCGCGGG